>WTSP01009530.1:0-14240 GCA_025331215.1 Actenoides lindsayi | reverse complement strand
CCCCGGCCGACCCCCCGTGCGCCGCCCCCCCCCGGGTTCCCCCCGGCCCCGGGGGCGGGTTTCGGGGCCCCGGGGCGTCTGGAGCTCCGGGTTGATGCCCGGGGGTCACCGGGCCGACTGAGCACGGGGTTTGCCCAGGGCCCGCGGCACCGGGCTCGTCGGGGCTGCCCTTGTCAGGCTGGCACGATGTCCCCTCGCTCTGCCCGGCACCGAGGGCAAAAGGGCAAAGCCCGGCTCCGGCTTCGTGCACTGCCGGGCCGGGCCTGTCCTGCCGTCCCCGTGAGTCCCCTGCTTGGCCACGCTGCAGCATCGTCCTCTCTTGCTCAGGGCACCCATGGGTGCTGGTGAGGAGGCGCCTGCTCCTGGGTCCCGAGCCCCTTCTGCTTGCCCGTGCTCCCTCCTACGAAGGTGCTGAGCCTCGGGCCCAGCCTGGCCATCTCCTGACCTGCTCCCGGCACTTCCCCGGAGCCCCGTGCCATGGTGGGGGACTCCAGCGGGGCCGTGGGCCAGGGAAGGTCTCTGGGGGTCTCCCACTCTCGTGGGCAATGGATCACGTGTGCTTTCCTAAATGAGCCCCCTAATTGCGCTTATGCCAGCGATGTTCGCTGACACAATAGGTCGCGTCCGCCCGGGATCCGCCTCCCCACTCCCGGCAGCCTATTTTAAGCCGGGATTGCTCCGGTGCTATTAATACCCGGTGTGGGGGCTGTTCCCCTGGTGCCGGCCCAGCCCCGCCTTTCTGCCCCCGGGACCCGGTTCCCTCGGGAGAGGCATCAGCTCCTCCTCGGGGCAGCCAGAGGAGCTCTGTGCCCCTGCCCGTGCCCGTCTGGGCTCCCGCTACAAACTGTTGAGGAGTGACCGGGCTGTGCCCCACGCGGTGATGGCGAGGAGACCTCCCGGTGCTCCCCTGCGGCCAAGGCCGCTGCCTGTGCACCATCTGTGCCTGCTTTCCTTGGGGAGCTGGCTGGGATCTCCTGCTCCTCCCGGGATGGAGGTGAAGCCCTCGCTTGCCCCTGGGCTGGGCGCATCCCTGTCACCACCGTGCGTCACTGCGGGATTTGGCCTCACGTGAAGGTCGGGTGGCCCAGGGCCAGCACTGGTGGGGGAGGCTGCTGGAGGAGGTCAGACCCGGTCAGTGTCCCCAGCCTGTGCTGGTCTGTTGTGCATCTTTGAGTCCATCGGGGGCCTGATCCTGCCCTGGTGCTGGAATGCTGAAAGTCCAAAATCCCACAGCTGTGAGTTCCCCAGGCTGAGTCTGTGTCTGATGATGCTGAGCCCCTTCACGGGCTGGGGCTGCCAAGGATGGGGGACAGAGCTGTGGCCCACGGGACTGTGCAGGCACTGGCCACCCGTGCTGCGCTCCTCCTGTCCTCACAGCCATCCTGCTGCCTCCCCAGCACAGCTCTCCTGTCCCTGACAGAGCAAGTCCCCTTCCAGCCACTTTTACCACTGCTGGCTGAGACCATTCTGTAACTGGACTCTCCCTGGCTCGGGGGACAACTTGGACCCCAGAGGTTCTGTGAGGACCCCCAGCAGGTCTGGTCCCAACCAGACACAGCAGGACTTGGGGAGCAGATGCTCAACCTTGAATCCCTGGAGCATGCTGAGGCCGTTCCTGTGCTGTGGGGTCTGTAGCTGCTCTGCTGCCCGGTGGTGAGTGAGAGTCAGGGGCTGTGCCCGCTGCTCGGTGCCACTATGGGAGCTGTGGGGCAGGGAGGGGGCCCAGTGCTGTGAGGCTGACTACAGCTTGGAGCGAGAACACGGAGGAGCTGTGGGCAGTGGGGCAGTGGGCTGGGCAGGGACTGGCTGCTGACGGAGTGGAGGCACGTGTGGGAAGAGCTGCCGGCTCTGTTATTCTTTGGGATTTCCAGAAAAGGTTGGAGGAGTGAATGTGAAAGTGTGAATCACTGGCTGAGCTGGGGCAGGGGGAGCCCAGCACTGGCCCTGTGCCCTGGCCAGAGGGGCACCTGCTTCCTGCTTGCTTCCCAGGCTGGGAGCAGAGGGGTGTAGAGGTCCAGGGTGCTGGGAGGATGCTGGAGAAGGACTTGGGGGTTACTAGATCTGTTCCTGCTGCAGGAGATGAACCTTCCCCAGTGCCCAGCTGTCCTGTCCCCTGTGCTCCCTCCCCATTCCACACCAGCCCCAGGAGCTGTGCTGTGCCTCTGTGCCAGGCTCTAGCTCCATGGCCCCTTGCTGGGTAGCAGCAGCTGGTGCTGTGCGGAGTGTATGTGTCACTCGCTATCTTCTTGGCAGGGAACAAATGATGGTAGAAAAGCCCTGGCTGTGCCTGGCCTCCCACTGCCTCCGCTCTGGTGCTGCCGGCTGCCACTGCCTGCCTGCTCCCCTGCTTGTGCTGCCTAGCCCGGGATGGGGCAGTGGGAAGACCTGGGACCTGGGGAAACCCCTCGGTCACATCGTGGCCAGGCTGGGGACCAGCCCTGTGCCTTGGGTGAGACACTAGAAGAGGGGTCATGATGCCGGGGCAGCCACAGTCCTGCTCTCCTGGCTGGGCAGTCGAGCTGCAGTTCGTCCGAGACGCCTCAGCCCCAGAAGCTTTCGGTTCCTCTGTTTCCTGCTGTCACGAGCTGCTGTGTGGAGGGGACCCCCCCCAGCTGGGCCTCGAGGGGTAACGGGAAGGGAGGGGCATCTGATGGGCCCTTCCCCATCCCCATGCTGGGGAGCGAGTTGCTTGCTTGGTAACGATGTTGGTCACGTGACAGCTGAGATTAGGGCTGCTGCAATTGCCGGGCCACTAATCACGGGAGGTAATTGGCTGAAGAGGTGCTTAGCACATGCTGCAAAGCTGGGCAGGGTGCAGGCAGCTGGGTTTGGATGTGCCCTCCATGCCCAGCTGGATGTCTGCACTTGCCATTGGCATCATGGTTGGCATTGGCATCATGGTCTGTGCATCTTCCCTCTGCAGAGCTGGGCTACGTGGGTGCGATGTCTGTAGGAGAGCTGGCAAGAGCCCTGCCTGCCCGCTGCCAGCTTGGTGGCATGGCCAGCGGGATTCCCTGCTTGTGCCAGAGCCCTGCCCTGTGACCCGGGATGCTCCATGCTCCTGTGGCCATCAGTGCCACATCCTCCTGCCTTTGCTGCTTATCACCTCACAGAGCTGTGCAGCTCGGCTGCCTGCGCTGCTTCTGTCCACACATCATGGGGCGTTTCCAGGGCCGAAGCCCATCTGGAAAGTGCCTATTAAAGGGTTTTCCAGGGAGCAGCAGCTTTTCTCTGCCAGTGCCCAGGCTGGGGTGTGAAGCTGGCAGGAGGCTGTGGGCAGGAGGCCCCACATGGCTGCTGCCACCAACTCTCTGTCCACAAACGCCTTTGGTGGCAGCAAATGCTGGCACCTCCCAGAGCTGGGTGGCAGCAGTGCCTGCTGAGGTTTGCTTGTGCCTGGAGAGCAGAGTCTGTGTGCCAAGGGGCACCCTTGCGTCTGTGCTGCACGTCCGCACCCCAAAGCATTGCAGCAGGCACCCCCTGCCCGACCAAAGTCTGGGTGGATGGGGGGCTCTTGCGACAGCATTGGGTTTTTTGCCTAGAGCTGGGGTGGCCCAGAGCCTGGTGAGGCTGTGCCAGGGGGTGGGTTGGGCTGCCTGTGGTGGGCACAGCTGGAGGCAGGTCACCGGGTGCTGGGTGCACACAGGCTCCCCGCCTGTGTTTCCTTTCCGGATGGATTTCCTGTTTTCAGCTGTGGGGCCCAGTGCGGAGCCGCCCGGGGTGGGGTGTGTCGGGGCGGGAAGCGGGTCCACAGAGGTGCGGGGGTCCTGCCTGGGGTGGAGGGTGCTGATCTTTGTGCCAGGCATCACCCCGCATTGGGGCGAGGTTGTCAGTGGGGAGCTCAGATTGCTGCTCCTGGGGAGCACCCGGCACCTCTGAGTCCTTCTCCATGGGGCTGGCTGATGGTGTGACCTGCCCCTGAGCCCCTTGCCAGTCAGGGCTAATGGGGGTCCTGCACAGTGGTCCCTGGTAGTTGGGTCCCTGTGATTGTCCCAGCTGGATGGGGAGCTCCAGGGAATACAGGGAGCGCTGGCCAGAGATGGGGCAGAGGACCGGTGTGCCCAGGAGCTGGCTGAGCAGAGGACATCCTCGTCCTGGGAGCCGGCTGGCACGGAGGCAGGGTACTGGTGCTCATTCGGCTCCCTGCAACAATCTGGCAGTGAGACGATGCCAGCAGCTCCTGCATCTGAGCTGGGGGAAATAGCTGGAGGAAATAATGGGGTGGGCCTTCGTTCAACAGGCAGTGATGCTGTGGAGGAACAGTGCTGCTGCCCGGGAAGGCATCTCCCCTGGGACAGCAGAATCTGGTTCTGACATGGGGCTGGGGGCTGGGGTTGGTTCCCCTTTACCCAGGACATTGTGTCCCAGGCGCCCCTGGGTGCAGCTGGCCACCACCTGCATGACCCGTCCCGATTGCCCTTGGCCAGGGCTGCCTGGCACGTCCCCCAGGCACAGGGACATCCTCACCCTGGCTGCTGTGAGCCCTGCACGGGAGCTGTGGAAGCTCTCGGGGTGCTGGAGGGGGACACCCCCACGCCCCCAACCTGGGCAGCTGGGCAGGACCTGCCTCTGCTGGAGACACCCCCAGATTAGAGGTGACTCACCATAATCTTGAAGAAGTGGATTAAATCCCTCCTGCTGCACTGCTTAATGAGATCCATCCCATAATATGCTCCTGGCCCTGCTGTTCCCTCTCATCCCCTGCCCCTTGTCAGCAGGGTCTCCCTTCCCTGCCAAGGGGCAGGGCCAGTACAGGGATACGGGCAGAATGTGGGCACAGGGTGCAGGCAGCGGACAGCCCGGGTCCCCCACGACCCCAGGTGGGCTGTGGGACGGGGCCATGGGCAGTGGTTGTCCCCAGCACGTGGCAGTGGGGAAGCTGGCCGGGGGTCCCCGGGAGCAGCTCTGCTGTAGTGCCTGGGGTGCAGGGATGGGGCTGTGCCGTGTGCCCTTCCACAGCACGGGGTCCTTGTGGGCACAGGCTGGTCCTACTGGGTGCTAGTTTTCCACCAGTGTCCCCAGGCTGGGGAGATGGGGACCATGCTGGGCTGCCCGTGTATGGCTGTGCCTCTGAGGGTGGGTGAGCCGTGGGGAAGGATCCGGCTCAGGGCCGGGAGCAGGAAGGAAGGAAGGAAAGCAGAGTTAAAATAAGCCAGGCAGCGAGTTGTGGGGGAGGCCAGGGCTGGAGCCGACTCCCAGCCTCCGGGGAGAGGGTTGGACTGGGGCGGACTGGGCACCTTGGTCACCCTGGGGAGGGGAGAGCAGGAGGGTTCCAGGAGCTGGCAGGGCACACACCGCCTGGCCCGTCCCTGATGGCTCTGCCCTCTTAGAATCATAGAATCGTTTTGGTTGGAAGAGACCTTTAAGATCATCAAGTCCAACCATTAACCCAGCGCTACCTTCTCCTACCCTGGCAGGATGGCTCCCGGCAGCGGCCACCGCAGAAGAAGAAGACGGTGTCCTTCAGCACCATGCCCAACGACCGCAAGATCAACAGCACAGCCGCCTGCATCTCCTTCATGCTGGAGGGCTGCGAGCTGAAGAAGGTGCGCTCCAACTCCCGCATGTACAGCCGTTTCTTCGTGCTGGATGCCGACATGCGCTCTGTGCGCTGGGAGCCCTCCAAGAAGGACTCGGAGAAGGCCAAGATCGAGATCAAGTCGGTGAAAGAGGTGCGTGTGGGCAAGAAGACGCCGGTCCTGCGCAGCAACGGTCTCTCTGACCAGTTCCCGGATGAGTGCGCCTTCTCCATCATCTACGGAGACAACTACGAGTCCCTGGACCTGGTGGCCAGCTCGGCTGACGTGGTGAGTGCCTGGGTGATGGGGCTGCGGTACCTGGTGTCCTATGGGAAGCACACACCTGAGGCACCTGGGACCAGCCACCCCAGCCTCCGGACTTCCTGGATCTCCTCCGTCTTCGACCTCGCTGACCTGGAAAAGTCCGGCCGCATCCCCGTGTCCCGGGCTGTGCAGCTGATCAAAGCGCTCAACCCAGGCATGAAGACCTCTACCATCGAGCTGAAGTTCAAGGAGCTGCAGAAGGCCGGCGAGCGTCCCGGCGTGGAGGTGGCCTGCGACCTTTTCGTGGAGGCCTACTGCGAGCTCTGCACCCGCCCCGAGATCTTCTTCCTGCTGGTGCAGTTCTCCAGCAACAAGGAGTACCTGGGCCTGAAGGACCTGCTGATGTTCCTGGAGGTGGAGCAGGGCATGGAGGGCGTGACGGAGGAGAAGTGCTTGGAGATCATCGGCAAGTACGAGCCCTCCAAGGAGGGCCGGGAGAAGGGCTACCTGGCCATCGACGGCTTCACGCGCTACCTGCTGTCCGCCGACTGCTCCATCTTCGACCCGCAGCACCGCAAGGTGTGCCAGGACATGGCCCAGCCCCTCTCCCACTACTACATCAGCTCTGCCCACAGCGCCTGCCTGCTGGAGGACAACTTCTGGGGCCGCTCGGACATCAGCGGCTACATCAGCGCCCTGGGCCTGGGCTGCCGCAGCATCGAGCTGGTGCTGTGGGACGGCCCCGAGGGCGAGCCCGTGGTCTACACCAGCCCCTCGGCCACCTCCTGCGTGCCCCTCCGCACCGTGGTGGGGCTGATCGACCAGCACGCCTTCGCCGCCTCCGCCTACCCCCTCATCCTCTGCCTGGTGGTGCGGTGCTCGGCCGCCCAGCAGCGTCTCGCCGCCCAGTGCCTGCGCAAGACGCTGGGGGAGAAGCTGTACCTGGAACCCCCCAACCCAGCTGCCTCCTACCTGCCCTCCCCGGAGCAGCTCAAGGGCCGCATCCTCATCAAGGGCAAGAAGCTGCCGCCCAGCTGCGAGGACAGCGAGGGGGAGGTGTCGGACGAGGAGGAAGGCTGGGAGCTGGCGCGGCGGCTGGGCCAGGAAGACCGGGAGGTGCCGGAGGGAGGTGGCCCGAGGCGGGTACGCCTCAGCCGGGAGCTCTCGGAGCTGGTGAGCCTCTGCCAGGCCATCCCCTTCCAGGACTTCGAGAGCTCGCGGCGCGGGCAGCGCTACTGGGAGATGTGCTCCTTCAGCGAGGTGGAGGCGGGACGCTTCACCAACGAGTGCCCGGCCGAGCTGGTGAGCTACAACAAGCGGTTCCTCTCCCGCGTCTACCCCAGCCCCATGCGCATCGATGCCAGCAACATGAACCCCCAGGACTTCTGGAAGTGCGGCTGCCAGATGGTGGCCATGAACTACCAGACGCCGGGGCTCATGATGGACCTGAACGCGGGCTGGTTCCGGCAGAACGGGGCCTGCGGCTACGTCCTGCGCCCCGCCATCATGCGGGAGGAGGTCTCTTACTTCAGTGCCAACGCTAAGGACTCTTTGCCTGGGGTGCCCGCCCAGCTCCTGCACCTCAAGGTCATCAGCGGGCAGAACTTGCCCAAGCCCAAGGGCTCTGGGGCCAAGGGGGAGGTGGTGGAGCCCTACGTCTGCGCCGAGATCCACGGCATCCCGGCCGACTGCGCCGAGCACCGCACCAAGACAGCCCTGCAGAGCGGGGACAACCCCATCTTCGACGAGAGCCTGGAGTTCCAGATCAACCTGCCGGAGCTGGCCGTCCTGCGCTTCGTCGTGCTGGACGACGACTACATCGGGGACGAGTTCATCGCCCAGTACACCATTCCCTTCGAGTGCCTGCAGCCCGGCTACCGCCACGTCCCCCTCCAGTCCCTGGCCGGGGAGCCTCTGCCCCACGCCACCCTCTTCGTGCACGTGGCCATCACCGACCGCCGCGGCGGGGGCAAGGGGCACCGCCGGGGGCTGGCGGGGCGCCGGGGACGCCGGGTGCGGGAGTACACCTCCACCAAGGCCACCGGCATCAAGGCCATTGACGAGGTCTTCCGGATGGCCACCCAGCCGCTGCGGGAGGCCACCGACCTGCGGGAGAACGTGCAGGTACGGGCCCCATGGAGGCACCGAGGGGCTGGCTTGTGCATGAGGGGACGGGGCTGGACCATGAGCAGCGGGGAGCCCAGGTGTCCCCACTCTTGCTGGGGAATGTGCGTGAGGAGCCTTGTCCGGAGCAGAAAGAGGGAGAAACAGGGCGGTTCCCTTGGGAGGGGGGCTATTGGGAGCCTCTGGAGCTGAGCCCCTGACGCTGGTCTCTGCCTGCAGAATGCACTGGTCTCCTTCAAGGAGCTGTGCGGGCTGACACCGGCCGCCAACATGAAGCAGTGCATCCTGACCGTGGCCGCGTGGCTGCTGCACAGCGACAGCGCGCCCAGCGTCACCCTCAACCTGGCAGAGCAGTACCCCCCGATGGAGGCTCAGGGTCCCATCCCGGACCTGCTGCGCAAGGTCCTCACCGCCTACGAGACGGTAAGTGCCGACCCCCTGCCCACGCTGCCTGCACCCGGGGCTGGGGCGGGCGGGAGAAATCCCATTAATAGCTGGAGCTGCTTCCTTCCTTTGTGTTGGAGGGGACCTGGCTGCCGGCCAGGCGCTGGTCACACCGCACCTGCCCGCCTGCTGTGGGGCGAGGAGGGCTGGACCCCGGCACTGACCTTCTCCCCGTCCGCTCTGCTGGGAGGGGGTGCGTGGGGCCGGGGGCTGCCCAGCTCCTCACTCCACCCCTCTCCCCAGATGATCCAGACCAGCCGGACGCTGATCGAGTCGGCCGACGCCGTGTACGGCAAACTCATCCAGGCTCAGCAGGCAGGTGGGTGCCAGGGGGCTGCTCCGGCCCCCGCGCTGCGATGCCGAGCTGGGGGAGCACGCTCTGGGGGGGGCTGGGTATGCGGGGTGTCGTGCCTGGGCTGGGGTCACCTGTCCTCACAGGACTCGGTTCAGAGGGTCTGGCACCAGGCTCCAGACCTGGGCACAGGCACGGCCAAGCGCACCGGCAATTGAGACGGAGGACGAGGGATGTGTGTCTGTGCCCCAGGCTGGTGCGAGACAGGGCCAGAGCGCGGTGGCAGAGCAGCCAGGGCACAGCTGGTGGCCCCAAGCCTGGCTCTAAGGTTTTCCCGTGTCCTGGCAGCACAAGGTGGGTGCAGGAGGCTGCCCAGTGCCGGGTGCCACTGGGTGCTGGGGCCACCTGAGCAGGGCAGGGTGCTGGGCGGGTGGGCTCCAGGGGCTGCGCGGGAGGAAGAGGAGCGGAGGAGGCTGATGAGGAAGCGGGGAAGAGTCATTGGCTGCCAAATGCCAGACTATAATTAGTGCCAGAAATAACTGACTGGGGCTGACGGTAGAAGTGGCAAGTGAATGTTACGACTTCCAAGACACATGTCTGAACCCACACAGGCAGGTGCCACCTGCCCCGGTCTTCCCCATCCTGCCCCCACCCTGGCAACTACTGGGGACCCCCAGCCCTAATCTAGTAACCAGTGAGCCCCTCTGTGGGTTGGGGCCCCACAGCAATAGCCCTGGCAACCCTGGGTGTATGGAGGGCTACTGGCCTGGGGCTCTCCATGGGGATGGAAGAGAGGCCAGGAGCTGGGGAGGACAGGAGAAAGCGGGGGCTCTGCTCTGCACCCTGCAGCTGGCACCAGCCTCACTGCCAGCAGCCCTGTTTGTTCTCTGCAGCCCGGAAATCTGCCCGAACTCTTGGCTTTGGGCTCTGTCGCTGCTGCCAGCGCCGGGGGAGTGACAGGCGGCGGGGCACAGCCTGTGGGGACGGGGTGCAGGGCCCTGGTGGACTCTGCACCCTCCTGTGCCACCTTGGCTGCTGGGTCTCTGCTGCTGTGCTGGGGGGGTGTCAAAGGGCTCTGGGCTGTGTGGCCGCTGCTGTGGCCTCTGCCTGGCAGAGGTTTGGGGGCTGTGACCCCCATGCCCGGGGTGCTGCCTGTCCCTGCTTTCACCCCGGCTGTGCTGTGGACAAGCCCCTGTGGTACCAGCATGGCCCGTGCCTGGCCGGCGGGCATGGGGAGTCCGGGGAGGTGCCAGCTGCGGGTGCGGGGCTGGGGGGGCGTGCTGATTGACAGCGTGGGGGCGAGCAGGCTGGCGTGGGAGCCCTGGCGTGGGCCCGGAGCCGGTGCTGCGTCAGGAGGGGTAAATATAGCACCCGCTGATGAGGACGTCACACGGTGCACAGTGCGGGGGACCGCGCTCTGATGGGGGGAGCCCAGCGGCCCCAGTCTGAGTCCCCCAGCTGGGCCATGGTGTGCCAGAGCCACGTCTCTGCCCAGGGTGGTCGCTGCCCGTCAGATCCCACAGCCTCCAGAGCCCAAAACCACCGAAGGCTGGGGCCGAGCATGGTGCGGGGATGGTGGGGGGTCTGGTCGGCTCATTGTACCCGGCACGGAGAGGAATTGAGGCTGCTGGGGCAGAGGGGAGCCCACCCAGCCCGCACCCCTGTGCCGGGTGAAGGGTGTCCCCCTGGCTCTGTCCCCATCGGTGGTGGGCGCTGGCTGTCCCGATGCTGAGCCGCGCTCCTGCTTACACAGGCATGGACTTTCACAAGGAGCTGCATCGCATCGAGGCCAAGGAGGGGCTGCGGGGCCGCAAGCTGCAGAAGGCGCTGGAGAGCTTCGCCTGGAACATCACCGTGCTGAAGGTGCGGGGCGAGGGCTCCTCTCCACCTCACACTGACACCCCCACCCAGACACCCCCACCCTGACACCCCCGCCCCACCAACCCTCACCTGGGGCATGCTCCGGGAGCACTGGGGATGGTGCTGGTCCCTTCAGGGGGTCCGGGTGGTGCCTGCACCCAGTGGGCGGTGGCCGTGGTGGTGGCAGGTGGGGCGGCTTGTGCTGGACAGAGGGGGGGTCTGGGCATCCCGAGTGGCACTGCCCCAGGGCTGGCCCTGACGCCCCGTCCCCACACAGGGCCAGGCTGATCTCCTCAAGCACGCCAAGGCTGAGGCGCTGGACAACCTGTGGCAGATCCACAATGCAGGACAGTCCTGTGGCATCGGCAGGAACGGCTCAGCCTCGCCGGAGCTCTCCCGGCTGCGTCCCACACTGGAGCCCATCCCCGAGACGGAAGCGGGTGGAGACACGGCGTCCTGCTGACCTCGGCCTGGGGCTTGGGGGCCTGGACTGAGCATCCCCCCAGCTGCAGGGGCCAGGACCAGGGAGCCCAGGAGCCCCAGCCTGCCCACGGATGGGCAGCTGCCTGCCCACAGGCTCAGTGTGCATGGAGGGACATGTGCGGGGCTGTGTGCTGAGGAGCCGTGGTGGGGCCTGGTGGGGAGACTATGGAGGGGTGTCCCCATTCCTGCTTATCCCTCTCTGAGCTCCCAGGGCCTTATTCATCCCTCCCATACACTTCCAGAGCAAGTGCCCTGATGCAGGGCTGGTGGGGGATGCTGGCACCCTGGTGCCTGTGTGCACGTGCCCCCAGCCTGCTGTGCCAGGCTGCTCTTGTAAAAGCAGCCCTGCCTCTGGGCTCCTGCCTGTGTCCATGGCCGTGGGTCCAGCCTCAAGGAAAACCTGCTTGGTGGGAAGGGTCCTGTCTGGTCCCTGTCCCCTCTCTGCAGTGCAGCAAGTCCCTTCCCCTTCCTGGTGTCCCTGAGGCCTGGGTGCAGAGGGCTGGGAGGCTCTGCAGTGCAGTGGGTGGGGGGCCTGCTGCAGACCTGGGCAGCAGTTGTGGCTTCTGGCATCAGGGAGCTGTTGAGGCTTGTCACCCAGGATGAGGGAGTCCAGGTGGAAGCAACGTGCAAGGGCCAGTCTGGGGTCAGACCGGGTCTGCGGGGCATTATAAAGAGAGTGAGACCTGCCCTGGTGCCCTGCTGCTCCTGCCACGTGCCTGGCACAAGGCCACCAGGGTGGGACAGAGTTACCAAAGGGGATGGAAGGTGGCACTGAGGACAAGGACTCTGGCAGCACCATCCATCCCCAGCACCACCTGAGCACAGGGTGATGGTTCCCCACGTCAAGTTGCTGTGCAGCTGCCCGGCACCCCTTTGTCTGGGAGGTAATTAGCCTAATGGGGCCATGAGGAGCGGACCCGCGCGCTGTCCAGAGCCAGCACCTCCCCGGTGCTGACCTTCAGCCCCTTTGTGCCAGCCCGGCCGAGGGGCCCACGGGCAATTACAGCCTCATTAGTGCCACGCGGCCCGGCCGGTGAGCACCGCACAATGAGGAGCCACAAATGAGGGGAAAGGCCTGGCCGGTCTCCGAGCTACAGCCACAGCGCGCCCGTCTCCCAGAGACCGGCTGCTCCCGCCTGGCCCCGGCGATATTTTTGGCAGCACTATTGTGCCAGGCCCTATAAAGCAGCGGCTGTGGCGGGTGGCACAGGGCGCTGCGCTCTCGGCTGCCTGGCGGGACATGCCCCTGCACCGTTCGGCCGCTTGAAGACCCCAGGAAGGATGGAGGTGCCCAACGCCAAGGTGGGGCTGGGAGAGCCGTGATGGGATGGAGGTTGGGATGTGGGGCTGGGGGTCTAGAAGTGCGGGAGGTGTCTGGCCAGTTCCTCTGGAAGCCACTGGGGCTGGGAGTGGCATGGGGAGGAGCGGTCTCAGCTGCCCCGGGAGTGCGGTGCTGGCCATGCCACCAAAGGGTGATGCTCCAGGTGCACCCAGGGTGTGGGGCTGGCCCCTGTGGCAGTGGGGACGAGCAGGCAGCACATCAGTGACCAGGGCAGATAGGACCTGGGACACCAGCTGGCATGGCAGGACCAGGGGGCAGCCCTGGGGCTGTGCAGCCCCCCAGTCTCTGGCACTGCCAGCTGCCTGGCACTAACGCTGCCCATTGCTCCAGCAGCTCCTGCGAGCTGCCTGCCTCCTGCTCCTGCTCCTGCTCTGCTCCCTGGCCGCTGCCCGGCAGAATCTGCCCGAATGCTGCCGGCAGAAGACCTGCTCCTGCCGCGTCTATGACCTCCTGCACGGCATGGGCAACCACGCTGCCGGCATCCTCACACTGGGCAAGAGGAAGAGTGTCCCGACAGCGTTCCAGAGCCGGCTCTATCGCCTGCTGCACGGCTCCAGCAACCACGCCGCGGGCATCCTCACCATGGGCAAGCGCGGGGAGCGCCCTGGCACTGCCTGCCACTATGCATCGGGCTGCCCCATGGGTGCAGATGCCCAGCCAACGCCGGTGCTGCAGGGAGCTGATGCCAGCCCTGCCAGCCCCAGGGAGTGCCAGGGACACTCGGGGAAGGACCTGAGCAAGAGCCAGGCCCAGGGAACTGCAAAGAGCTTTTACTGAGAGGGGTGGGGGCAGCGGGAGCAGGGAGGGATCCCTGGGGAGTCCCCCCGGGGGACACACGCCTGGAGCTCGTTGTAAATAGCACTTTTCCATACCTCCTCCTGGCCCTGGCCAAGCCTGCTCAGGGCACTGCAGGCACCGCTGGCCTTTTACAATAAATGGTAGCCTGATCTTACCCAGCTCTGCCATCTCTCTGGGGAGGGTCCGGGGGGGTACAGCTCTGGCCCAGGGCAGCCGCTGAGGCTGGAGCCTTCCTCTGTGATGCCTGGATGTAGGCTCACCCGTGGTGCCTTCACTGGGGGCATCTGTGGGCACAGTGCAGGGAGGATGCGGGACCAGATTGGAGCAAACCAAGCCTCAACCAGTCTGCCCAGCAGCAGCGGAGCTGCATGAAGCCCTGTAAAGGGCTCAGAGCATCCCCCACCACAGCACTAGGGACCCTCTGGTGACCTTCTTGTAGCCACAGGTCCCTGATCTTCACACCACAACCCTCCCACCACCCTGTCCCCGCGCAGGGTCTTGGGGGGGCGCCACTGGGTCCCGTCACCCCTGGGTGCCCCTAAGGGGGTCCCGCAGGGCATGGCCTTGCCCTGCAGCCCTCGGGATGAGCACCGAGGCTGGGGCTGGTGGTTCACAGCCGGTGCCCCCGGGCACACCGGGTCCGCAGCCTCCACGGCTCGGAACGACCGGTGCCTCCCGGTGCCTCCCGGTGCCCCCTCGTGCCTGCCGGGCTGATACGGAGCGGGTGCCGGTACAGCGGGTCCTGGCACCGAGCAGCTCCCGGCTCCACCGACCCTGCGCTCCCCGGGGCAGAACGACTCGTCTCCGGGCGGGTGCCGGTGCCCGCCGGTGCCGAGGCCCCTCCCGGTGCCGGCGGCGCGCAGGGCCCCGGGGCGGGGCCGGGGCGGGGCGGGAGCCCCGGGCGGGCCGGGTCGGGCCGAGCCGAGCCGGGATCAGCCCGCGGCGCCCGGGGCCGCACCGGCGGAGGGACCCTGAGAAGCGGCGGAGCCCAGCCCCGCGGCCGCACCCCGCGGCGGGCGGCCCGGTGGGACCATGCCGGTGATGAAGGGGCTGCTGGCGCCGCAGAACACGTTCCTGGACACCATCGCCACCCGCTTCGATGGCACACGTAGGG
>WTSP01009527.1:328-20288 GCA_025331215.1 Actenoides lindsayi | reverse complement strand
CGGGCCGGGCCGGGCCGCCGTCGCGGGGGGGCGGGTTCCTTTGTCCGGCCCCCGGGGGGGGGGGGGGGGGGTGGGGGTGGGGGAGTGAAAGGAAAAGGAACTGTGCCCAGGTTTTCTTTCTTAAACTGGCTCATAGCAACAAGAGGCCAAGGGTAACTGGGAGGTGACGTGCCTGGCAAAGGTGACATAACATCAACCCACAGCTGGTGTGCTGTCTGGAGAGACCACCAGGTTTGCCCTCCTGTCCCTGCTGTCAGCTCCATGTTGAGGTGTCTGATGGGTCAGTGGCAGGGTCCGGGTGACGACCATCCCTTCACCCTCACTCCTCCGACTCCCCCCGTCACCCATACTCAGCAGAGAAGGGGACTCAACCCTCTGTCAACCCCACCGAGAGGGGAGGGGGAAGACGTGGTCCCTCTGTGAGCTCCATCCAGTCAACCTGTCACAAGGCGTTAGGTGGCCGGCTCGTCGGGCTGCCGGACAGGGGCTTGCACAGCACCAAAGAGCAGGGGTCACCTTGCTGTAAAATGGTATCACCAGCTGCCTGCAGCCAAGCAGCTGAACTTTGGAAAGCAGGGTTAGGGCAAAGGGGCATCTCTCAGTGGGGAGAGGCAGGTGTGGGTGGAGGGGCAACGGGTCCCCAGTGCTGTGCTCCGGGAGGTGAACTCACTGAGGGCAAAGTGCTGTTGAGAAGGAGAGAAAGAGAGAAGCTGCTGCAGATCTTGTCTGTCCCTAGGTACGAGAGAGAGAGGTCAGACGCAGAGTCTACTGCGGTCTTGGGAGAGATGCTTCTCTTGGTCTCTAGCCCCTGCGGTGTCCAAACGGGCACCAAAGGTTTCTCCTCAGGTGCCACCACACAGCCTGTCACTCCTGCCAACCCCAGGCAGGCAGAGCTGTGACCCTGAGCTGGGATGGCTGCTGCGGTGACAAGCCAGACCGCTCTTGACTGCCAGCCCTGCCCGAGAAGGACGAGCACAGCCCCAAGATGCCCTTCATGCCTGTCTGATCAGGAGCACCTCGCTCACCACTGGACACTGGTGAAGGTGAACAGGGAAGGTAAGCCCCATTTGAGCCAGGGTCACCCTTGCTGGGACAGCATCCCCCAGGCAGCCGTTCCAGTGCTTGCGTAACGCTGCCAAGCAGGTCTGGGGGTTGTAGGGGGGTTCTGAGCATACCCACCCCCCTCAGCAGCAGTCAGCACTAGAGGTGCTTAGTCCCTTTGACCCTCAGAACTTCAGTCCCTCTTTTTTTCTTTTAGATGGGGATGATGAGCAAAATTCAGCCTCGGGGGATTCTCACAGAGGGCCGTAACCTGGCTGAGGACCTTCTTCAGCTGATTAAGTTAACTCACAGATACCAGGGAGGACAGGGATGAATGTGACCCAGCAACACTCACTGCCTGGTTTGGATGTGCTGGCCCCTCACCGAGGCACTCTGCTGGAAACACTGCCCAAACCTTCCCGGTTTTGCCGCTGAAGACATGAGCTTTCTGTAGGAGAGGTGGCTGGACCCTCCTCAGATGAGCAAATTGTCCTGCCCAGTCATGGAAAACAGAAATCTATATAAAACGCTGCCATTGATGGTATAGCTAGTGCTTGGAAATGCTGTGTTCAATATATCTGCCCTCCCCCCTCCCAGCCACGTACTGCACAAGATGGGGCCAAGGGTGGAGCAGGAGGACAAACTGCCCTTCTGAAGGGCTTCATCCCTGGGCAGCTGGGACTCTGCCCAGCCCAGTCTGCTGGACCCTCTGCTAGAGGGAGAGGACACTTCTGTCCTTGCCTGGGGGATGCAATTGCTGCCGTGCTGCTGCAGGCAGCAGAATTTGGCTTTCAAGCAGGAAAACCCTCACCTGAACTTGCCACCTCAGCTAAAGGAGCCATCTGCGAGCGTGTCCCAGGGTCCTCCTCTCTGTCCTCCTCGTGTCTGCAGTTTTTGGGTGGTGATTGTGGCTTTCAAAGCCTAAACTCTAATGCTGAGTAACAAGCAGATGGGGGTGAGGATGAGGAAGGGCAGGAGAGATTTTCTCCAGCATGTCTCCGAGCACAAATGAGCTGATGCCACGGGCTAAGGCTTGTTGTGGAGAAGAATTCCAAAAGGACCTGGGAACTCAGATAGTCCACGTCCTTTGCATTACGGGAGGCTGGGGAGCAGAAATAAATCATGTCCACAAGCAATAAATCATCTGCCAAACCACAATTGAAGGAACCACACTTGCTCTGGAGAGGAGCAATAACCAGAGCAGGTTTCAGACCTCCTTTCTCTCCTTTTGAGGCAGCTGCTGCTGCTGGCTAACAGAGCCAGAGACGAGGGTCTGCGAGATCAGGTTCCTCAGGACATCACTCTGCCCATGGGCTGCTGAGGAACATCACCATTACCCCACAGGTCTCCAGCACCATCTCTCCAAAGCAGAACCATCCATGGTCCTCCAGAGGGGATTGTGTGGACCTTGGCATTGAGCACACAAACTGCTGACATTGGATGGGGCTTAAAACCAAGGTTCATCCAGTCTCCCTCCTGATCCCACCTAAAGCCATAGGAGATGTTGGCTGTGTTCTGCTGCAGCTGCATCTGGCCCAGGCAATCTCTGTCACCTACCAATGACACCATTTCCTCCAGGTGACAGATAAGGTCCAACTTCTTCCCAGATCCCCCAAGCTAGCCTTCAACATCTCTCTGTAGCCCTACAATAGATTCTTCACCAGCCTTCCTGATGGCTGTGGATGGGACCCTCTGTGAGGAGAACCAGGGAGAAGGATTTTGCCTGCTGCTGCCCCTTACCCAGTCTCTCCTCCATCCATCAGCCCTTCCACTGCCTTCAGTTGCCTTTGTATTCCTGTGTTTTTGGGTGTGTGTGTGTGTGTAAATGGACTCAGGGGAGGGTCCAGGCAACAGCTGCCTTTGATCAGTGCAACATGTGGGAGATGGAGCACTTCAGGAATGCCGACTCCTGATCAAAGGTGGGAACACAGTGACAGCTGGGACTTGGCAAAAACCCATCCCTGTTAATCCTTGCTGGGGAGCTGGGGGGTCGGACCCCTGACCCACACAGGCGAGCTGGCCCTTGGCCCATCGAAGGAAGCGATCCGTGCCCTGACGCAGGGTGAGGGGTAGGAGGGTCACTCCTGTCTCCCCCAGGGCTCTGTCCTGAGCAAGGTGTCATCCTCTCTGAAACAAGGCAAGCAATGGGATTTCCACCTCCTCTTTTGCCCTCTATGGCTCCATCCCTGCTCCCATATGCTGAGCAACCCTGCCCTTGCCAGCAGCTCCACCAGCTTGGCACGTGCCAAATCCCACCGCCCCTGCACACCTCTGGGAGGGGATGCCAAAAGGAAAGTGGGTCAGTGATGCCCCGGTGCTCTTATCACCTCTGTAAAGATGAGGCAAGGGTTGAAAGGTCACTTGCTATAAAAACAGCTGGGAGGAAAAGGGAAGACAAATTACCCTCCTCCTGACAGGCACCCAGGATTTGGGGACAGCAAGGACATTGCTCAGAGGCTCCCCTCCATCCCAGGAACACAGGACAGCCTGATTCATGGGCTCAGCCCCAACACCCAGCCTGTCCCGTGTCATCTTCCCCCACAGATGCTCTTATCTCCCAGGGGGTTTTCTCCCAGTCACCCCAGTGGGAAGCTGGAAAGCCCATCAGCACAGAGCAGGTGGACTCAGACAAGGCATCGGGTGAGGGTGAGCTTAGCCCCAGCCCTGCTCCACCACAATTCTCAGCTCCTTCAACAGGAACCGGGTCAAGGTTTTCACCCAGGCAGAGGCTCTTCCCAACCTCAGCAAACACCCTCACACCCTTCCAGCAGAAATAATCCCCCTCCACGTGCCCGATGCTTCTGGCACCCCCTTGTCCTCACGCCTCCCCCCTCCCCAGTCTCTATTTAGGTATTGCTCGGCTTGGCCGAGGCTCTTCTGGCATGTTAAAAAGGGAAGCTTTTAAAAAGGACCGATAAGAGTTGGTCCCACAGGGTCACCCCAGCTCCCCAGGCAGGGTCATGGGTCGCTTCCTTGCCGCGCATTGCCTGATAATGAGTCAATCAAGGCCGGAGTTAGAGACAGGATTTATCTGCAAACCCTGGGAAAATAAAGATGGGGCAATGTCTGCTCGGGTACCAGGCTGGGAGATCCAGCAGGGATAGGTCTTTATGTGGATGGAGGGCTTAGGAGCTGATGGGGCTGGTACAGAGGAAGTGTTGAAGAGAGGGGATTCAGGAAACAAAGAGCAGCAGGAACAAACCAGCATCTCAAGGGTTATGCTCCCAGCTTACTCCGGAGTGGTGATGCTCTGTGCCGTGGTGCTGCTGGCCGTGGCTGTAGCAAGTCATGGGCGCATGGAGGAGCTGCTGTGGCAAGCAGGGACATCTGAAATCTCCCACTCCTGACCAGGATGGGTGGCATCTCCAGTTCTGCACAGATGAGACAAGGTTGTGCTGTGCCCCATGCAACACCCTGTGCCAGACCTGCTTTACTCTCCCTTCCAGTGCTGGCATGACACGGGGCTGGGGAGTGATGAGTCTTGCTGGGGAGCAAGTGAAACTGAAGACCCCATGGAAATATTTGCAAGAAAAATGAAACCCCAGTAAAGGGAAGCAGGGCAGGTGGGATGGTCTGATCAGCTCTGCCCTGTCCCCACAGACACATCACACAAGTCCCAGCTCAAAGGATTTACCTCCCAAAATACTCTGCAGACCACAGTGTGCATTTTTTCCCACCTGGTAGCAAACCAAAGACCCACAGCCTCCAACTACAGCCATACTGGCACAGAGTCCTCAACCTCAGTGCTCAGAGGCTGAGCATGAAAATCAAAGATCAGAAAGGGAAACTAAGGCACAGGGAGGGGAGCACCTGGTAATGCAGCCTGGGATGAAACCACAGCCTCCCCTTGCCTGGCCTATTTTCCCTCCAGCTCTAGAAGCAACCTAAGGACCACACCAAGGTGCTCGCTTTCGTGGGCATTGTGGAGGTGGCCAGAGGCTTCCCAAGCTGCAGAAATAGCCCTCGGCAGAGGGGTGCAGCTGCCCCATCCTGTCCCGGACGGGAGAACTGGAGCCAGCACCTGGGTGTGGATGGAGGGAGGATGCAGGAGGGCAAGGAGGCAGCAGCCAGGGGCTATGGGAAGGGAGGGGAAAGCATCAGGCACTGCTCAAGGCAGACCAGTGTGACCAGCCACCGCTGACACCTCGGAAGAGCCGCACACAGCAAACATACCAACAGGCAGCACGGGAAGGGCACGAGGTGACGAGGGACGGCTGCGGCACAAGGCAGCCCGGACCAAGGACTTCCTACCTACCCAGGCTGAACTCCCTCCCTCCGCCTCTCCTCCACCATATGCATCTTGCAAACACTTTTCCCAATCAGAGGGGCTTAGCAGGGTGAATATTGAAAGCACCTGCCTCCCTTGGCCGGGAATCAAAGGCCCCGGTGCTGGGATCCTGCCGCTCGCACAGCACAATTATCCCCGACCAAATGCCGCGTGCAAGAATGTAGGGCACCCTCTCTCCTCACCACCCCTCCGTCCGAGCACAATGCAATTAAAATAAGCAATGCCAGATGGTTTATTAGCAACTACAGAGCTGGGAACCGACGCTTGTTTTCTTATTCCAGCACGAAGGCATCAGAAGCGGGTCTATCACAGGCGCGTTCCCCCTGCCAGCACAACCTTCCCCCCCGCAACGGGGCAGGAGAGGTTGGATTTATTTGGGAGCTTGGCACCGTGATACCGCAGTAACGGGTTCAGTGAGGGGAGAGATGGGAATAGAGGAGGTTGTGGCATTGAGGAGGCAGATAAGGGAGAAATGGAAACGGTCTCCTGGGTTCATAGGCATTTGGTTGTAGCATTCAAGGCCAGACAAGGTGCTGTGCCACAGACTGTCCCGCCCTGGCCCTGCCATCCCCCTCCTCAGTGCTTGGTGCAAAGACCACACGTGAGGTCAGGGGTGTTTTTTCCTTCCTTCCACCCCATCTGCAGCACACATCCCTTCTCTAGGGAGTCAGCCTTGCTCTGCCAGCAAGGGCAAGACACAGCAAACCACTGGCTTCTCAAGATGCTCACAGCAGAGTCACACATTCTCAAAAAGACCAAAGCCTGTTCAGCACTCTCACTTTTTTTTTCCCCCAAGCAAATTCTGTCATTTCAGCAGCAAGCAGACTCAGTCTGCCCCAGCCAGACCAGCGTGGTCAGGCACCATGTCACATCTCACCTAGCGTGGGTTTTGGGGGGAACAAATAGGACTCCAACAGCAGGTGCCCCAGTGGAGGAGGAGCCTTGGTTCGTGCAACAGAAACTGGCCTGAAAACACAGAGATGCTACACCTCACTTTTTTTTCCCCCCCCCAGTGTGATGGTGCAACTGCAACTTTGTCTCCTGAAAAGACATCTTGTGCAGTTTATTTTTCTGCTGGTAAGGCTGGATGTTGGAAGTTGCCAGGCAAAGGGCTCTCCGAGCAAGGAACTACAAAGAGGACTGACACCTCTAATGAATTACAGTAATACCAGCTCAGGGTGAACTCTAAAGTGCCTGTTTACACAATCACTGACCTCCCTTCACCCGCTCTCTGCTGTGAGTGTGTCATCCCTCCCCCCCCAACTTGATGGATCACAGCTGAATGGAGGCAGACCCCAGTGTTTATCATCTCCCAGCTTTGGGAGTGGAAGAAATAACAGTATTTCCTGGCACACCGGCCACCACCGGCGATAAAATGCCCACCCAACACTTGCTCTGGGAAATACCCTCTGCATCTTTTCCTATTTCAGATTCTTTTCTATTGGGGAGGATCCCATGCAGGGCAGGTGGCTTTTGCAGGGACCCACAGGCAAGCCCCTTGTACAGGTGGGTGCCAGGTTGGGGAGCAGGGACGACCCCTGTGCTCACCTTGCTGCAGTGCCCCTGCAGGGAAGGCACAGGATGGCCTGCTCTTGACTGCCTTTCCCCACACACACTTTGGGGAGGGTTCTGATTGTGCCTCACTTGGGTATGGGATTTCCCTGTGTCCTGGTGTTTGAGGGTTGTGCCAGCTCCTGGGTCTCATGGCTCAGGGATTGCCGGCACAGTTGCTCCCTCTCACCAGCTCAGCACCAAGCTGGAGGAAACAGCTGCTTCAGGAAGTCCTGAAATCTGTGTAAGGGTGGCAAACTGGTGGTTAGATTAAAAAAAAAAAGCCACCCCAAAAACCCATCAGAGTAGCAAGTTCCTCCTTCCACCTCCTGTAACACTTCCAACCAGAGCTCCCTCATGGCCCCAGCATCCTGCTCTGTAGAGAGCTGCTGGAGGCCGGTCCTCAGCTAAGGGGATGTCAGATGCCCTCTTGCCTGTGCTCAGGTCCATGCACAGCAGACCCAAGTCCTTCCTCCCTCTTTGTTGATCTCCTCTCTGATATGGACAGAGCCTTGTGAACTGCCACAAACATTTTCATCCACTGGGCAATCTCATCCTGTCCCATCTCTATCCTCATGCAAACAGCCCTGTGCCCAGGCACAGACCAGCACACTCATGGGTAAGGGACCAGGGAAGCCCCTCAGTGCCCCCTTCTCTCCCATGCCACAGTCACGGGAGTCCTGGGGTTGGGAAGAAGCCACAGCATCACCCTACAAAAGCTGGAGACCCAAACGAGAGCTCCCAATGACAGAGACATGGCCAACACCATGATACCATCACTGCCCTGTCTGGCTGTGCCACGTCCCGCTGTGTCCCAGCTCTCACTGCACAAAGGAGAAAAATTTGGCTAGACGATGGGCTGGGGGAGGCCCGACTACAACAAGCTGGTGGGAAGGAAGGGCAGGAGGATGCTCTGTGCCAGGGTCACCTGGCTGCTCTCACACGTGCCTGTACTCAACTGCCACAGCTTGTTTTAGCCCCAGCAGCAAGAGAGTGTCTTTAATATAGCCGAGCTTTCCATCCTCAGGTACTCAGAGGATGAAAACTTCAGTGCTGGCCCCTAGGGAAGGTACTTCTCCGTTTCCCCGCTCACCCTCTGACCTCTGCATTTTGTTCCAGAGTTATTTCTGGAAGTAAAAGCTTTTCTCTTCGCCCTTCCCCTGGCCCCCCATCTTTCTGCCAGCCAAAGTGGCATTTTAAGCCTCCTGCCCACCCAACCAGAAAAATGGTGGCTGAAGCAGGGTAGAGTTAAACCTTTCCATCTGCCGAGGAAGCAGGGGGCCTTCTCGACTCATTAACCCTCCATCAACTCAACAGCCCAAACAGGGGCTCTCTAAAATCACTACAGGAAGTATCTGCTCCCCACATGGGTCATTGGGGAGAAAGGAGCACCATGACCCCCAGAAGTGGGGTTACCTAATGTCTCCTTCCCTACAGCACTATAAAATCCACTTGATTAATTACAGCAATTAAAGTACCTACGTCCCCCTGCATCATATACAAAATCCCAGCTCACCCCAAGTCCTGCTTCCACTCGGAGTTGTATGAACCAAGAAGGTCTTGCCCCAAAAAAGCCATGGAAACTGAAACCAGGGACCTTTTATTACCAAGAATACACATGCAGAGCAAGAGAAGGACCCCGCTTCATGCTGTCAGCAGTCAGAGAAAGGGTGTCGAGCCAAGGAGCACATGACCAGGGACTTAAAGGTACAAAATCCCCCAGGGCTGCTTTCTCCCTCACTTGCTGCTGGAGCTTCTCTGCAGCTCTGGGTGCCTGGAGGCACAGACACTCTGGGCATCTCTGTCTTCAAAGACTCCCACTGCAGCTCTAAGGAGGCAGGTCCCTGTCACCTGTGGGAACTGGGATGGTGGCAGGAGGGTGCTGAGAGCCAGGGGACAAACTGCAGTCAAGAAAAATGAGAAAAAGTCCTTAAGCACAGTCCTGACCATCACCCACACCCAGGGATGAACCTTTTCCTTCACAGAATCACCAGCAAGAACAAGCCCTGTAGGGCCAGACACTTAAATGCCCCTGAGCTCCCAAGAAAAGTAGGGTGCTAGTCCCTTCTCCACATGCCAGAGCACAAGGACAGGCACTGGCTGCCATTGGGGTATGCGGAATTTTCAGAGCTCTGCCCTTAAGTTATTTCTCCTTATCTGGGACCAAAACACATGCCATAAAAGACAGCAAAAGGGGACAGACAAGATACCCAGCTGGCTCAGAATCCTCCTCCTCACACCAGCCAGCATCAGGTACTTAGGAGAGAAAGCAACATACACATGGAGTTCCTCCTGGTGGTCAGTGATCTAGAGACATCCCAAGTAATCTCCAAACCAGTGTTTAACGTTCCCTGATAGACAAACCTCTATTTCCTGAAGGTTCCCAGCCCCATTTGACCCCAGGGATTTTTCTGGCTTTCACAGCACCCCGCTAGTGTGAGTTCACATTTGATTACAGACCCTCCACAGGATTTTAGTCCACTGGGCAGGACAAGGTCTCACTGCAGAGCATCAGGACATCCTCAGCCAAGCACCCCATCTTCCCATCAAGACAAACCCAGAAAAGCCTGGCCACATCTGTGCTTATTAGGATGGCTGAATTTTTCACTCCCTGGCACAGATGCTGACTAGAAAAAAGGGGGGAGGAGGGGAAGTATTTGCAACCTCCTGCAGGGCTCCAGGGCTGCCTCACCGTCAGCTTCATTCTCCCAACAGCCTGTGCGGGCCTGAGCTGTGCAGGGGCTTCGGGCAGGAGCCAGCAGCAAAGCCGCAGGGCAAGGCTGCAGCCCAGGGACCAGAGGAGCTCTCCCTGGCTCCGGGATCCGAGCCGGGGTGGCCGAGCAACCTCTGCTGTTGCGGACCCATCGCTGCACAGCCCCGGCGATTAGCCGTCGCCACAAGCTGTCACCCGCACCCTTCGCCCGAAGCCCCCCGAAAGCCCCCGCAGGGCTGGGGACAGAATGCCCCGAGGGGTTCCCCCCATCCCGGTCCCTCTGAGTTGCTCCGGCTCCGACACCTCATCCCCTGCGACAGCAGTGGGGAACAAACTGCATCTCAGACTCAGCATCTTCCCGTTTCCATGGAAACCTCTTGGCTGCAGCATCCCCCCAGTGGCCACCGCTGGACCAGGGGATGCTGAACACAGTAGAACAGGACCAACCCTGCCAGCCCCAGTCCTGAACCCCGTCGTGGACAGGAATCCTTTGTCCTTAAAGTTTTCATCCACCTAGAAACCTGCAACCCAGGCGTTTTAGATCAAAAATGAATAGAATGAGGTGCTTTCAGAATCATAATTAGAAGCTTCCTGGCTCAGGAGTGCACTAGTAGGTGTCTGCACAAGAAAACATTCAGCTGAGTTAGTGCAGGGGCCTTCGAGTAGTATTACCCCAATTTAGAACAGAGCACCTTGGGTTTGCAAGTAAATAAATTGGAAATATCTTTAAAGCACAGACTCGTTGAGATATTTTGCTCCAATCTGATTCATTCAGTTTGAAGAACTCCCTCAAAATCAAAGACAAAATAAAAATAAAAGGTTGCTCCAACCCAGACAAGTGCCAGGGCCATTCTACAAATACAAAGAGGTGAGCAGTTTGTACTCAAGGGGAAATTCAGTTTTCTGAAGCAATATGCCAGGGACTCTGGTACTCCCACAGCATCCTCAGATTGTCAAGCCTGTTTTTTTTCCAGCTAAAAATACTGGTGAAAACTACAACCAGTGGCAACCTCAGTGTTAACCCCCAGATCTTCAGCAAGCCTTGAGCATTTTCCAGTGACCCCTTTTCCTCCCCCAGCCCTGGCAGGGAGTAGAAGACCTGCCAACAGGTAAAACCCTCAAACTCCCAGTGAAATACTAAAAGCACTCAGAGGAGGATGAGCAGGGACAGGTCCTTCCTCACTGCCTACAGCCTCTGAGGCCAGCACGAAGCCACTCAGCGCTGCCCAAACCACAGCAAGTGACAGTAGCTGAAGACCAAGGGCAGCCACTGCAGAAAAAGGACACTGGTGGGGTGAGCAAGGCCCAATTTAATGCCGAAATTACTGGTTTGTTTCTTTCTTCTGCACCCCATGAGACCCCCAGGTCCACCACATGAGTTTTGCTGCAGCCAGGTGATCTCCAAGCCCTGCATGTAGCAGGCTGGGGGTCTCAGGATTTCCATCCTGCTGCCAGTGAGGAGAAGAACTAAAGAGGAGGGAAGAATTTAAGTGGTCTGGATGTTTTATTCTCTTGAGGAAACACCACTAGATTTGGAAAGGAAGGAAGGCAGCGAGTGCCTGTGCTCTTTACACACAGACAGGGCAGCTGGGGGCTTGTGCTTGCAGAGGCTTTGGCCATCAACAGCTTCTCCCGGCTGCTGTGAAAAATGCTTAACCCCTTCTCATCTTTGGTCATAGCAAAAATAGATAAGCAGGAGAACGCAGATGGAGCAAGGATGGAGCTGCTCCTGCTGTTTGTCCACCCCCAGCAGCTCCATGTCCAGCAATGGTGCAGGCAGCCAGACTCCGGGCAGTGAGGACAGATAGGGCATTCACTCATCCTTTCTTACCATGCAAGAAAAGAACCTCAAGGTTCAGATTTTAAATAGGAAGGAGACATTTTTCCCTTTAAACATGTAACCCAGTTGGAGAACACCCTGCCACAAGCTTCTGAGAGCTCAGAAAGATTTCAGAAGTTCAAAGAAGGGCTGGTTGCTCTCTCTGGCTTGGGACATCCCTCAGCCAATGTCCCCAGGCACGTGTCCCCACGGTCTGCAGAGACTGGCCACTGGGGCATCTCATGCTGCTGGCTGCAGTCCTTGCCCAGACAGCCAGTAAATCCCCTTCCTGTGACCCTCCACAAGAAGGTGGTTCCCAAAACACACCATCCCTCAGTGCCCCACAAAGCTGCAGCTTTCACACAACAGCCTCTGCTCTTCCAAAGACTCTCAGGCTTTATCTTGCAGTCAAAGCCCTCAGGCAGAACCAGGAGCCCTCCCCATCTTCTTCCTCTTCTGCTCAGGAGCTGCTGACTGCTACAAGACACACTGACAGCAGCAGTCTTTGGGGTTTCTTGATCTCCTTGGTCCAAACGAGAGCAGGGGGACTTTTGGCTTGGATATTTCAGTCTGCATTCTCAGAACTGAGTCTTTCATCCAAACTATATGGCATCATTGTGCCAGCCCCTTCTCCTGCCCATGTTGTTCAAGTGAGCATCCAGAGACCTCCCCTCTGCCAGCAGAGATCCTGACCATTGCTGCCAGAGCTCCTGTGCCACCACACTCTCACAGCACAGAGCTGTGCGAGCCCTGTACTTGATGCTGGAAGGCAACAGCCCCTTCCTTCTCTTGCATCTCAAGAGAGAAATAAAATAACATCAGATATCATGCTAACTGAGGCAGTTTCCAGGAAACTCTTTTTGGAGAAATTGTAATGCAAAGCTACCTGGAGTGCCCAGTGCACTGCAGCCACACCACATCCAGTAGAGATGGGAATACAAAGCTACAGTGAAGGGTCTACAGCCCTCTGGTAGGTTGGGGACCACTGCCCAGCACACAGCTAATTCTCCTGGGCTGCAGACCAATGCAACACCCACAAGATCACACCAGCCCTTGGAGAGGAAAACAGGGACCTCAGAAACCATAAATCCCCACCAGCAATAAAACCACATAGACCAGCAATGTTTTGGCCAACTGACCCTGTAGCAATAACCAAACACTCTGGAAAAATCCCATCCCGGGTCTTTTCACACTTGACCTTCTCTGCAGCAATACATTAACCTCTCTGTGCAGGCGCTTTGCTGCTTGAGCCATAAGTGGGATGCTGCTGAGTTTATTACAGAAGCAGAGGGGTCGGCTCGGCAAGGTCCCCGGAGGCTCCGTCCCCCACCGCTGTGTAGCTCAGGTTGCGGTGTTTAATGGACTGGTTTACAAAAAGCACGTCTGTTGCAAGCCCCCGCAGTGTCTTATAAAAGTCAGCACCAACAATAAGCCACAAGCTTGGCTGTGTGGCTTCGCTGCTCTGCTTCGCAAACAGGTTATTGCTTGTAAAAGCCCCTCGCTGGAAGGAGCAGCACCCTACGAGGGTGAGTCAATGATGCCTTTTGATATGGTAAATAAAAAGCCCCCCTACACTTGATTTCTTTCCCGAGGAATAGTTGGGATTTGCTGCTCTGGGGTGTCCAGAAAGGAAGAAAATTACTGGTCCGTTAACAACTGCCCCTTGGCCCGTTTTTCCGGATTTGAAACAATGTACTCGAAATTGGCAGTCAAGTCAGCCTTAAACATTTGTTTTGCCTCAGATTATTTGCAACACCCTGTAAACTCGGTGGCTTTTCACCCCCTCTCTAGGGGGATTTCTCCTATGCATTTTTCCATGTGTCTCCAACATATGGAGCAATAAAAAAAAATAAAAATAATCGAGCTCGTAGCTGGTGTCACGAAATATTTTGGGGGTGGGGGTACCTTGGGGAGGAGGTGTGGGACTCAGATCACGATGACCTGGCGGAGACCTGGGCCTGAAGGAAGCTCATATTTTTATGAGCCAGGAAATTGCAGGCTCAGCTTGGCCCGTGCCAGTTGTCTGTACGTGTCCAAGTTTCACATCGTAACTCGGGTCTCGGTGGAGTTGTGGAGGTGGAGAGACACACATGCGGGGACAGATGGCAGCTGCATGTGAAGGTCACCCCCATCAAGAGGTGGACATCAAGAGATGACTCAGGGGGATGGCCAGGAGAAGACAAGTTGGTGGGTGGGGAAAACATCTAAGAGCCATCTAGGAGAGAAAAAGAACTCATTCGATTTCCACCCCACAATTGCTGAAAACCTGATGAGTTCAGAACAAGCTGCCGAGACTCCCCATTTCCTAGGGGCACAAATGAGCCTGAAGCACTTCCCTGTGCCATTTAAGAGTAAAGACAACCAGCCTTCAACCAGGTGCCAGCTCTCCATGAAGCTGGTCTACACAGGCATTCTCTGTCAGACAGGATTTACACTGAGGGCAGGGAAAAGGCTGGCAGAGGAGATAGTCTGCAGGGAGGTGTATGAGCACACACAGAGAGATGAGACCAAATGATGGAGAACCACAGAGTGAAGGAATAGAAAAAAAAAACAACACACAGTAACCTATAGAGCACAGATAGTGGCCAAGGAGATACTCATGGAGCACTTAAAGAATTTTCCTATATACAGCAGCAGCAGGAGAGCTCAACTATTCCCAGGTTTCCCAAAAACTTTTTCTCTGCCTGAAAATTTTACCAGGCTCAGGAATTCCTGGATGCCTCACTGGCTGCCCTAAGGTCTCAAATGCCCACCTGGGCACTGCCTGAGAACCACATCAGTGATCCAAACACATCGAGGCATGCAAGATACATTAGAATGGAGTACACTGGGCACAGATAGTGGAATTGGTGCGTCCTGGAGCACAACATTCAACACATACTCACCCAGCCACCCACCCACCCACCCACCCACACTCTGCTCTCCAGGAAATCCCACTGAGCAGTACAGGAAACTCCGGTGAGACACTCGAAAGCTTCACTGAAACCACAGAAGACGGTGAAGACCCCGATGAGCAGAACTGGCACCCAGCCTTCCCAGGTATTCCCTCTGCTCCTGCCCGCAGGTTATTCCCACAGAGTCACAGGGCTGTGATTTCAGTTTTCCAGCCCACTGCCATTTCAGCAGCAGGTGGGCATCCAAAAGCACAAGCAGGCTGCCCACATCTCAGCTGCTTCCCCCCACCTCACATGGCTGCTGCGAGTAGCCCATGCACAGTAAGTGCAGCACAAATATCACTCCAACACCTTTGGGCCACCTATCAGGGAAACCCTCAGCAGGGCACCCCAATCCCAGGAAGTGGGTGTATTTAGCTTCCTGCTTAAATAAAAGGCAGAAAATTCACCAAGCAACCCAAACTCTGGTGTTTTCCAGCTTTCTTCATTTGTAACTTCAATAATGTTGCTTCAGTGCAGGTTTTAGGAGTGACTTGTACAGCCCAGTAACACTCCAGCAACAGCCCAAGGGCTCTGGCCAAGGCTTAGCATAGCAGAGTGAATTCTCTTTTACCTCCTCTACTCAGCTCTGTGGTCACCAAAGCCTCAGCCCCACCTCCTCTTGCCCAGGCTGTCTCAGCTCTTCAGCTGAGTGCCTAAAGCAGTCCTATCAAGCCTGACAGGTCCCTCTTCTCACTAGAAGAAGGTCTCTTCAAAGCAAAAAACACATCTAGGGACAGCTGTTGAGCCCAGCACTGCCACAGCCAAAGAATCCAGGAGCCTCAGACAGAAGTTTTCAGCTAAAACCTTCCTGCATAGTGAGGAGACAATTGGTTTATCTGCCTCACTTCACTCCTTGCGCTGGGCAGACGTTAGAGGGTGACAAAACCCCACTGTCCCTTTGGGAAAATCCCCATCTACCTGCTTGCTGCCTTCAGCCGCCCTGTTTGGTGATGCTCCATGCACCCTGCTACTGGTGAGGTGTGGGCACATGTCCCAAGGGGAACGCACACACATCCACCACATCCAAGCTCCAAACAGACCTTGGCCAACAGCTCTGGGCTGAGAGATGGCACTATGTACCAACATCTCGACAAGGCAAGGGGGAACACAGCTCTCCTCCCTCGCCTCTCCCGGGGCCAGTGAGCTGCAAGCAGGGCTGGAGCGAGGGCGAGCAGAAGGCTGGACTTTGTAAAGCAGCGTCCAGCTGTCATCGCTGGCATTTGTCAAATGAAGTGACCACTCTTGGGACAGGTACTATTTCAAAAGTGGACATCACTTAAAAAAAGTGCTAATGTACAAGGCTGTCAGGTCCTGGCCTCAGGAGCAAGATCAGTTCTCTGATGTTTAGGGGAGAGATAAGGCCACGGCGCAATGGGCGGTGGCGGCCGCTCCCCGGGAGGGACGGCAGCCTGGGCTGTTTCTGCGAGGCACTCAGCGCAGCGCACGCAAATCTGGCCTTCCAGAAATGTTTGATCAACGGTCTCCTCCTCATATTGCTGCTACAAGCAAATTACCCTGTGCTGGGGGGGTGAGCTCCAGCCTGCTCAGCTGGTCCCCAGCATCTCCCAAAGCCTTCGCCCTCCATCTGCACCCCACGTGCAGGGCTGTGCAGCACATGATGGAGCCTGGGAAGGCAACAAACCCTCAGTTAAAAGAGGAGAGCTGAAGCACAGAGCAGAAACTTGAGTTAAAACTTAACGTATTTCAAGTATCTCCCCAAGAAACCTGCAGGACTTTAGAGAGTAGGCAGTAACTCCTGTTCCTCTACTCACCAAGGCCTGCTTCATCTGAAGCCTTTGAGAGCTTTCCCCAAAACCAACATCCCTCTGGAGGCCAGGAGGGAAGGTACAAGCTTTTACCCACTGTCCATCACCCCCTGCCCCCAGCCAGGGCACAAGGCACCCAGCAACCAGGGCATGACCCCCACAAGGATCATTTGAGCCCTCACCTCTCCTTATTAAACACCACACAAAACCACTTGAATTATTCTGCACCCAACTCAAGTCAAGATCCAAGCAGTGGAACAAAGCTCTCCTGAGCCCATTTCACCGTTTCTGAACCACACTTTTATTTGGACACGCAAGTTTTATACACTTTCTGGGATGGATGTTTGAGCAAGGATTGCTGAGGATCCTTCTCTACTGCTGAGTTATTTACAACACAACTGTTTCTCAAGCAAAAAAACCCATCCTGGAAGATTTTTCCAGCAAATTCAGGTAATTGCTACACATCCCAGAGCAATTAATGTTACCTCACCTCTCACTTCTACTGTAAGGCCACCTGAAAGCTGTCTATCCTTCTTACTTTAGGAGAAAGAGGAAATAAAAAAAACCAAACCAAAACTCAGAACTCAACACATGCATTTCTCCTTCCTCCTTTAAGTTCTGGAGACAGCCAAGGCCCAGGATAGAGGCTTCCAGGATTTTTAGAGATTATTCACCTGATTTACAGCATTAGCTCCAAAACTAATCCAGCTGGAACAGCAGCTTTGAAAAACATGAAACAGCCTCTGCCTGATGAAGGGACTCAGGGTAATCACCTTCTCTAGAAGACACACAGAAGAATTTGATGCCGTCCCTTGGTCACCCAGGGCTCCACACCCGAGCATTTGCCTGCAGCCCCATCCCCTCCAAACACTGCTCCCCAAACACCAGCAGCACCCAGGGTAGAATGTTTCTGCCCCCAAAATAACACAGTCAAGCAAACAACACCTTCCCACCCTATGTCCCCTCCTCCCCAGATAAGAAAACTCAGCATACCTTGTGGGAAGCTCCCCTTGCTATCACCCAAACACCACCAGCACTACAGCAACTCCTCCTGTGATGGGGCTTATATAGGATTTACCACCCCAGGGAGGGAAAGTCCTGCCCTTTCCCTAATTACCAGCAGGTTGTTCAGCTAATTAGCCTTCTTTGCTTCACTCCTAGCTCTTTACCAGCTGTGCTGACAAGGACATCCCGTTCTTTGTTAAAATCAGAGTGGAGCTCTTCTAACTTGTGTCTCTGCTGTGCAGAACCCTGCAGCTGCTGGAAAAAAAATGATACTTAAGTGTTTTCCTTGAGTGATGTAGCATTTGTCACATCTAGTGTAGAATGTTGTGCTTAACTAGCATGGGCAAATGAAATCTAAAGAAAAAAAAAAGATGCTACAGGAGCATAGAGGGCACCTTAATTACTGTGTAGCCTTTTGATTGTTGATTGCTTATTGCAAATCATCATTTCAGAGAACTTTAGGGGGGCTAAAAAAATCCATTCTAATTAAGAATTTCTTTTTTTTTTTTAATGTCCATCTACAGATAAGGAAATATGTCTATCTATTTATACTAGAAACACTATTGTTTATTCCTTATCAATATAAGAAGATCACAATGGGAGGACAGAGCTCGGTATTGAGCTGTAAAAAAAAAGTGAATTAATAAAACAGCCAAGATAACAAGCACAGAAAAACTGTCCGAGTCCTTCAGCAGGGTGCTGAGCTGTGCAGAGGCTGTGAAAGGCCCTGTCGTTCTGCAAGGAAAAGCAGAAGACAATTCGAAAGCTGAAGCCCTGCAAATTCCAGTGAGAAAGGAGGCACGCATATTTAAGTGAGGGTGATTAGCCGCTGGCACAGTCCACCATGGGAAGTGATGGATTCACCATCTCTGGATGTCATCAAACCTCTGCTGGATGCTCCCTGGGAGCCCTGTCCCAAAACCCAGCCCAGGGTCTGGGTGTGACCTTCCCTAGCACCACAATTGCTACTGTTCACCTTACAATCCCCCCAAAACCACTTCTGAGATGTGTACAAGCTCCTGATTATTCAACACACAAACACATATTTATCAGAGGCAGGTTTCTCATCAAGAGCCAGTAGTGACACAGGCTGGGTGGGCATCACAATGGGTTAGGAAAAGAAACACAGACTTTTGAGAGCCGAAATTTCTCCTCCCAGCTCTACCTCTGACCTGCTCTGTGACTTTATCAGAGTTATTTCATCTCTCTGGGCTTTTTGACTGTCATCTCATCATCTTTGCTGTGAGTGTTTAGGGCAGGAACATCTTGCACGATGGTTGTATCGTGCTCAGTGTGATGGGTGGGTTGGATTTTAGGGCTTTAAGACAATGTTTATAGATGAATTTTCAAAGGTTACATACCTTTTGGTGGGAATAAGTCATCTGGAGGTATTTCATTGCCAGCCGGCTCCATGAACATATTGACTGTACAAAACACTCCTTAAACTTCTTCCATGTGAAAATCTGGGGCAAAAATAGGAAATTGCATAAAGAAAAGGATTAGAGGACTTTTGAGAACTTTGAAGAAGGAAATGGATCAGTGAACAGGCTATGGGAGAAACCAGACCTCAGTATCCATGTGCAAACAGCTTCAAATAGGTATCACCAAGGGTTGAGCATGAATTTTTAAGCTAAGCTCTTCTGGGAGAAGGAAGAGATCGCTCAGGACCAAGAAGCACAAAGCAGGAAGTTGCCATTACTGAGACATCTGATGGAAAATCAGGAATGATCAACCAGAACAGCAGTATCGTCACAAAAAATTGCGAGGAGGAAGAAGGCTGGCTAAGGACCTGTGGGCTTGTGTCAGACAGCAAATTTATGTATTTCACAGTGATTTTTATGAAAATTGTTCATATTAAATATCATATAGAAGGAAAAGCTTTAACCAGCTGGGAAAGAGGAGATGTCAAAGCAGAATTGCAAGCCTTTTTTTTTTTTTTTTAATGGACCTTTTAACAATCCAATGGTCAAGCTACTGTATGAGTTTTGACTTCAAAGCCATGGGAAAGAGTTGATGGATCAACCCAGGGGTCTGTCCAACTGCCAGCACAGGAATGGGGTGGTGGAGGGCAGCTGGAGCAGGCAGGGACGGGGCCAGGAGGGTTGGTAGCCAGCATCTCCCTGCTGTCTTTTTCCAGCTTAGGCTTCAAAATTTTGTAGACTTTACAGTTGCAGGTGGAAGGTGGTGGTCTATGGTAGGGTTTTGATGAATAATCACAGTGATAGCAAGCATGGAGAGTGAAAAAAGCAGGTTGTTGGGTTTTTTTTAAAGACATCTTCATCCGAGCACTGAAACAGAAGCGCCCCAAATGAGTTAGTTACGCTGACCTTTCCCATGACCTGGGCCTTTTCTGGACCCGAATTTCAGAGCTGAGCTGAGCATAAGCTGCAGACAAGCAACATTTTGGTGTTACTGCTCTCTCCTCTCCTTGCAAGGGTCTGCCCAGTGGCTCTGCGAGCCCCGAGGAGGAGGAAACCCAGAGCCTCCCATCACAGTTCATCCCCCTTGATGGGCTGTTCCCCATCCTGTGCCACCACCCCAACTCAGGCCACATCCCCTCTGCTCTGTTTCCAGAAACCCATCTTTAGGATTACTTTTTTTATATATATATTTTATTTTATTTTTTTGGCAATGCTGCAGGGAAATATCAGAGGCACCCATGTGGCCTCCACTGGCTCAGAAAGGAGGTACAGGCTGTGGAAGAAACACCCCATTATTTAGCAGCTGTCAAGGTTAAGCTAAATAACCCTGGGATGGGGAAGGCTGGGCTTTGCGTGCGTGTGCGGAGGGAGGCAGAAAGCACCTTCCCCGCCGCGGCCGAGGAAAGCACAGCCCACGAAC
>WTSP01009521.1:11190-23089 GCA_025331215.1 Actenoides lindsayi | reverse complement strand
TAACAATGCAGGTCTCCTGGCTCCCTTTCTCTATTTCCCGCTTGCTGGGATGCACTGATCTTGAGTGTGGAAGAGGTTCTTAAATGTCAACCCGCTCTCATGGGCCCCTCTGCCCTCTAGTACCCTGTCCCATGAGATTTCACCCAGCAATTGCTTGAAAAGGCCAAAGTTGTCCCTCCTGAAATCCAGGGTCATAGTCCTGTTTGATATCCTGTTCCTGCCAGACAAGATCTTGAACTCCACCATCTCATGATCACTAAAGCCAAGGCTGCCCTCAACCTTCACTGCTTCATCCAGACCCTCGTTATTGGTGAGGATAAGATCCAGCATTGCTCCCCTCCTAGCTGGCTCCTCCACCATTTGCATCAAGAAGTTATCTATGCACTGGAGGAACCTCCTGGACTGTGGCTGGCTGGCTGAATAGCCCTTCCAGCAAAGAACATCTGGAAAGCTTCCTGGAGGAAAAGAATCTGAACATGAGTCAGAAGTGTGCCCAAGTGGCCAAGAAGGCCAACAGCATCCTGGCTAGTATCAGATATAGCATGGCCAGCAGGACTAGGGAAGTCATTGTCCCCTTGTAGTGGTATAAGGCCACACCTCAAATACTGTGTTCAGTTTTGTGTCCCTCACTACAAGAAGGACATTGTGGTGCCAGAGCATGTCCAAAAAAGGGCAATGAAGCTGATGAAGGCTCTAGAGAACAAGTCTTATGAGGAAAAGCTGAGGGAACTGGGGTTGTTCAGCCTGGAGAAGAGGAGGTTCACTCTATACAACTACCTGAAATGAAATTGTAGAGAGGTGGGTGTTGAACTCTTCTCCCAAGTAAGAATTGACAGGATAAGAGGAAATAGCCTCAAGTTGTGCCAAGAGAGATTTAGATTTCATACTAGAAAAAAAAAAAATGTTCACTGAAAGATTTGTAAACTCATTGGAACAGGCTGCCCATGGCAGTGGTGGAGTCACCATCCCTAGAGGTATTTAAAAGACATGTAGATGTGGTGCTTAGGGACATAGTTTAGTGGTGACATGGCAGTGCTGAGTTAATGCTTGGACTTGATGATCTTAGAGTTTTCCAACTTAAATGATTCTATGACTCTATAAACACCTCAGAAAGATGATTTCATCCATCTGATGAGCCTTATTCCTGGAATTTTCTGTCTCCATCTTTATGTGGCAGAAGTGAATGAGACAGAAGGACAACTTCTGGAAACAAAAGTCAAATAAGCAAATGTTTGAGAGACACAAAACTTGGCATGTTATGCATCCATGCCACTAGATTAAGCAACATCTTGGGGCTTGTCACTCTAATTTCTGTCTGTTTATATCACAGAATCATATATATGTTAGATATGTAATAGTTATTAAAGTAATTTTTCCATGGCATCACTTTAAACTCTCTACAGTGGAAGAAAGACATCAACGTTACAGTTTTCAGATTGAGAAACTGAGTCATTGAGAGATAACAGATGTTTCCTAAGTAGCATGGCATTACAGCAGCACAACTGGAAAGACAGTCCTCAGGTCTCTCAGTGATGTGTTTTCTCCTTGCAAGCAAACTGCTGTCCATGGGCATAGACACTAGTGTACATACTTATATGATGAAGTCTTGTAGCCCTAATGAAATGAACTACTTCCTAATGTAGTTGGAGTTTGCCTGTTAAGACACTACAGAATTCAAACCAGGACTTGAGATTCCCGGTTTTTACCTTCTGAGATCTGTAATGCACAGGGTGGGTGAACCACTATGTATCAAAATGACAAAAGGACTATTCATCAACCTATAACAAATACATTCTAACAACACAAATTCCAGTCAAAAAACTAAACTCAGGTCTCCAAGTCTGTCAACATTTTTGAACTTTCAGCAGCAGCAAACTCAGTTCAAACATCACTTGCCTTCTAACAGAGTAGAATAGTTACTTTTAATGGGAACCCAGTGTGCATCTTTGCAGATATTAGTACAGCCCATCAAAGCACAATGACTGCAGCTAATTCACTCTTCCAGTATACACCTTTTTATCAAAAAACATTTTGTTTAGTGGATGGGAAAATAAGGCATTTAACCACATGCACAGAAAGTCTGTGGCAGAGATCTCCAAGACAGAGTCTCTGATGGTCCAGAACTGTTTCTGTGATGGACATCAATAAGCTTTTTATGGGCATTTCTCTGAATGCAAAACACAAAGGCACCATCCCTACTACTTGCCGCTTACTCTGGAAGCCAGTATTGACAGAAATTTAAACAAATAAAACTTCAAATGCCCCTCAAAACTCACCCCCAACTGAAAATATAACAAAACACAAGATGAAGAAAACCAACTTGCTGTGTAAAGGATGTTTTTGTTGCAAGTAATGATGGAGAAACTATGTGTTTTCATCTCAGAAAAAACTTTTCAATTCACAGATGTCCTTTTCACCAGCTCTTCGTTTACAAAATACCTTTCTCCAAGCCTGTGTTGAAACCCTTTTTACTTCAGCATTTTTGTGTAGTGGTTAAGTTGTTCATTTCTAATGTGGTAAAAGATAAAGGACAACATGTATTAGTCAGCAGAAGGAAACTTTTTCATTTATTATTTATAGGCTTTTTTACAGTGCTCATCACCATTGTCTCTGAGCACTTCCCAGATGTTAATGACTTTGTCCTCACAAGACCCTACAGAGACCAGTCACCAGTAATGTCCTCATTGATGAGAAACTGAGCAAAGGCCACAGGGCCAAACCTAAGCTGAAAACAGGAGTAGACCCACAGCTATTGGAATTCCTCTCCTTTGTGCCATGTCTTCTTTACCTTTCAACCCCCAATTGTGCTTCTCCAAGAGTTTTACATGTCAATCCCACAAAAACATCAAGCACAATAAGATCATTCATGGCGCTTGGAGTGAAGCAGGTGGATGAACCTTTCTGGGTAGACGATGTCATTTGGCATGAGTTCATGGAGCTGAAACAAGATGTATGAAGAAGGGTGACTTCTTTACAGAATCCTGATAATTAATAACCATACTGGAAAATGTTTCTGGATATACACATACCAAGTCCTGAAGCATGACATGCACTTTGATTCACGTACAACACACACTCTGATTCATCAAATTCTCAGTGGCCTGGAGTTTGTCAGCCTGTTGACTCTGATGAAACATATGCTAGTCTATTGAAGGAGCTGCATGATGAGCAATTTCAAAAATATCCCAACTTGGAAATATAGCTGCAGACACTGTTTTAGAGGAAGTGCAATGTGATTGAAAGCTGAGGCTGCACCATGCAGTTCACTTTAGATTTGGACATTGCGTGCACTGTCAATTGGGAGAACTCTTCACATGCTTGCCAGTGGTTTACAGGAAATATGAGCATGAGCCACAGACAACATCTAGTCCCCAGCTTCTATTTAATTTTAATCAGACAAACCCCTTGAAACACAAAGAGAAGGAACCTTAAATTTCAAGAGAGAACGCACAAAAGAGAAGGTCTGGAAGGAATGAGAGAACAACTTATTCCTGCATAATCTCTCCTCTTCACATGATCTGCTGTCTGCTATCTCAGTTCTGGGGAGAATAGAAACCAAAACTAGCAACCTGCAGGTTGTTTGGAGGAATGAAATATAAGAATCAGTTTGCAATGAGCTACTTTCTCATAACCTCAATTGTTTCATTCACCAGCTGTTTTTCTGAAAGGTGGTGAAGCAATAAAACACACCTTTAATTGCGCTTTTTTTCTTCTCAAATCTTTTCAACCTTTTTTGAATTTGCAGAAGTGTGAGAAAATCCAGTTGCATTCAGGGTCTGATCCAGCACCCATTGCGCTCAGAAAGCTTTGAATAGAGTCCATTGGCCTAGGTTTGCAGAAGTCTGGATTGAGAAAGTCATTTAATCACATTAACTGAAGGCCTGCTGATTTCATTGCAAACTTTTTCCCTCATTCTTGTTAAAGCTGAGGGTGCTGTGAGCAATTTTCTCTCCACTGTGTATGTTTAAGTTCAAGACAGCAAAGAAAGCTCAGCTGAGCTGAGGCCAGTTGATTCCAATGGGATTAAGCATTTGTTTACAGGCAGGCATGTGTGTAAGCATCTTCCTGGACTACAGCCTTACATCTACTCAGGTCGAAATAACTGTGGATGTATTGTGCTGAAACAGGCCTTCATTGTCCTTTGAACTGAAGGCTGTATGTCTTAGAGTCTTCTTCCCTCTGCTCTGATCGTGGCACTGAAGGACACTGTGGGTTCCTACAGTAAAAGTGGCTCCATGTAGGTCACGAGAATTTTTTCCCATCGGTTGCTATGGAGTTAAGATTCACCTTGTCCTCCACAGGACCATGGAAAAAAATTAAGATTGATTAGCATGACTGTTTCTCCATGCAGCAAATTATATATATTATTTACAAAAAAAAACCCCAGAAAAACCACAAATCACTATGATCCAAATCCATATTTGCTATAAAGCAGGCCAGATCCTTATACCTTTTTTTTTCCGGTTGTGATAGACCATTATTTGACAAAAGAGTTTTAACAGAAAGCATATATCAGTCTCCTTTCATGACTACACTGGCCTTCTACCAATTACATGTAAATTATGCAATTATATGTAAATCATGGAATATAATAGCATGGACCATCTATAGTCATATAAACATATTCCACAGCCCACTCTTCTGGTGGAACACAATGATGCCAAAGCAAGTCAGAAAAAGACAAAGGAAAGAAAAGAACTAAAATATTGTGCTACTAAAAATAATAAAAATTAATGCCAGAATAAGAAGTATTTACTTGGAGCCTGATACAATGTGGAATGAGTTCCGGGAGATGTCATCTGCTGATTTCAGTGGGAAAAGGATTAGGTCCTTCTTTCCTATACATGGAAACCAGATAGCTGAGGCTGTTTGCTTTTGTTGTTCTCAGTAATTTAATCTAATTTACCCAAATCAAAACTGTACTCTTTTTTTGTAAGTCTTTGCCTATCAGGCACCAGTGAAGTTTAGTCCTTCCTCAACCTCTCAGACTCAAGTTAGCAGTAGCAAATACAAACAGCTGAAACAAATTAGAAAACTGCATCCCAAAGAAAAAGCCAAGCAAAATAGTTACATATGTGTGGAAACATATCCTTCTGAGTGGGGATTACACATGTTCAAAACACATTGCCCACAAAAGAAGCCTAGGTGAAGCCAAGACTCTGACCAGTTTGACTTCCTGATAGCGGCAATGCTCTTGAGAGATGCAACCTCAACGCAATGTGTCTTATCCAGGATTCTCCATGCAGCCAAATGGACAGCTGTCCCTTTTCTTCCTCAGGCCTCTCTGAAACTGTCCTTCTATGTGGGACCTTTGGAACATGCATGGGGGTCATTTAGCAGCAGGACTATCTTCTGCAGCAATGTGACAGCCCAACCAAGGTAAGATGAGTACTACATGAGAGCCTGGACAGGCACGCAGAAGAAAACAAGCCCACTGATTAGTGTCTGAGGAAAAATGAAAGGACAGGTGTGAAGCAGGTAGGGACTAGAAGCATGTAGATTTAGGACTCTGACTCATGGCTGCAAATGGATTTAGCTGGGTTAGCTAAGGCAGACGCTGCCTCAGCTGTTTGCCCCAGTCCTCTGCCAAGGGTTATTCTAGGCTGTCTTAAGAGGATGAAGACCTACTTGTATCATGTATGGACCAAAGGCACATCATGGAGGCTTTGGCAGCTCAGTGGCAGGTACATCTCCTGCTCAGCAGCTTGGTCCTCCTGGCCTGCCAGCAGAAGTCAGGACTGCAAATGACAGCACTACAGGAGGGCAGGTGCTCAGAGCTGCACATGTAAACCTCTGTACAAATGCTATAAGGACCATTGCATGTGTCTAAAGAAAGGTGGTGTTCAAGAAGCACATTATTCCCTTTTATAGGTTGGTAGAAAAATTTCTCTAAGGATTTTTGAAAGTAATCACTTCGAGGGACCACAGGTTTTGGTATCCAGTCCACAACACACAAAGTGATTTAAAAAAATAGGCCCGATGATCAATACTTTATGAAAATAAGGCATCATAAACTCAAAAATGAATGTGTTCCCCCCAGCTCTAAGTGATGCCCCTGAACCTACAGACTGCTACTTCCACATAATAACCATATGAATTGCAGAGGAGTAGACACCAAAATGTGCCTATCTACATGCAGACATAGCACAAATTGCACAGCCTGTACCTGCAGTGACAAAAGCAGTGGAGGAGGCTGGCCAAGAGTGAAACAGGGATTTCCTGTGCTCTGCCCCAGTCTCCATGTGTTTTGAGATGATGCATCACCTCCCTTTAGCAGGCCTTCCCACTGAAGATGCAGGTGAGGAGAGGCCTCCAGCTGGTGTGGTGAGATCCTGTTGATACCCAGCCATCCTCTGGAGAAGAAGTTGAACTGTAGAAAGCAGCTGGTGCTGTGACTTTGTACTCCCTTGCTGGCTCAGGTTTTGTGCTTAGAATGGCTCCCTTGCTCCAGCACACCTTGTAGGTCACCCAGCAATGACTCAGACAGGTTTTGGGTGTGTAGAGCTAGCATCTTGGCAGCAGATAGCTTTAACACAAATATGGGTACCTCTGCATCAGCCTGAAAACAGAGTAGTGACAGCAGGATGGACATACCTTGCAGCTAACTAATTCAAACACCTCATAATCTGAGTCACTGACAAGATTTTTTAGGGCCTCTACTGCATTTTCCCTAACTAATCACGCTGAAGACTAGGCATAGACCTCACTGCTGAGGCAGAGTACCGAGTGTCCCAGATAATGCCTCCTTCTGGGTAACCCAGCCAGCTTTGTTAATAGGGACAGCCCATTTTGGAGTGATGAATGATGTGTCATTGGCTGAAACGTGTTAGACATGCTGAATTCTCTCAACATGATCTCCTAACAGAAGAGGACAGAATATAAGCAGGCTTGTATTTTCCTGCTAGAGCATTTATGAAGAAACACAAAGCCCTAAGAAAGTATGCCTGCTGGTTCCTCACCTGCATTATCCACATTGAGCTCAGTGCTGACAGAGTTTGTTGAGATATTGGGAAATAATGTGTTTTTGAAACACTAAAACTATCATTGCCTCTGATGAAAACAATCCAGCTCCCAGTTTGGTATAGTCATGATCACATACTGTTCTAAACATATATTCCATCTTCTCTACTTATGTTCCCAGTTTCATGTCTGAAACCCATGATTTCACGGAGGTCACTTAGACATCTTGAGTGAAGTAACATAAAATTACTTCCAGTCTGGGTCTGGTAGTAGCCTTCCTCCCTCTTTATCTTCACGTGTTTGTGCAAGTGTGTGTTCGCATGCATATATGTTCTTGAGTTGACATCTATTAAAGACTGATCTCATTTGTGTCAAACATGCCACCTACAGGGAGCATTTTGGAGCAGTCAAGTTACAGGAGATAGAAAAAAAGGAGAAGAGGTAATGAATATGGAGTGTAAATGCCTTAGCAAAGTAATGGAGACATGTACTAACAGCAAGTGAAATTTGACCTTCTGGCTGAAAACCTGATAGCAAACCAATTGGAGAACTTTAGAAAATTGGATCAGCCTCAGTGGGCACAGAGTAAACATTGGGAGTGCAATACAGTCTTATTAAACATAATGCACATTTAATGCATAATTTTATTACAACCAATTTCATGCTACTGCCTTAAATGAGTGTGGGTCTACTTCCACTGTAGCAGTCCACTACTATTAGTGCCTCTTAAAAGAATTGCAAGGCCAGTGAACTATCACTGGTCTGATCTCTCCCTTAGCCCGTACTTTCTGCTTCATAAACTCTCCCAGCTCCCACAGCTCGTAGTGAGATCTTGTCTTCATTCACTACAAAGCTTTTGAAACACTGAACTGTTTTGGCAAGTCTTCACAGATGGGAATGTTACAACATTTCCATTTTATGCTGGTGCAGTAAAGCAGTGAACCTTTGCAGCTATAGATCAGTCAGCTGAATCCCAGCCTTACAACAGGAGTTCCTGGAACCCATACAATCACCCTGGTGCTGAAGATTTCTCAAGCACAGCAGGCAAAATCCTGTTTTTCTAAGTGACAGCAATCATGTTTGCCCTCTGACAGGAACAAGGAATATGGAAAACAAATGATGCTGAATGCTAAGAAAGTGAGTAGCCTCCCTCATAGACTGGTAGAATATGGCTGGATTAACACATAGGAAAGTGTAAAGAAGGAACAATAAGTGGTTAATTTATATTAACAGACTACAGAAATTCACACCCTGAGTGTCCAGTTGCTGCTTGCTGAGATCTTCACAGATTTCAGAATTGTCACCTGCACCTTGTAGAAACACCAGCAAGCTAAGAGATGTTTTAGCATTATCCTGGGACTTTCCAGGTGTGGGAGACATTCTATGTATAGTTGAGCCTGGATTTTCAACACCCTTGAGCTTCAGGGGTGTTTGAATCCAGAAACCTGATTTGAGCCCATCCCTAGATCTGAGTTCAGTCCTTTATGTTTTATCACAGTAAGCTGTTAATAACATCTGCTGAACAGTGCTGCTGGAGCTCTCTGCAGGGGTCCTGTTTGTAAGCACCACACACATATGTACACAAGAGAAATCTCTTGCCTGGACAAGCTTCAGGATTTCAGCTAGTAGCAAATTGCAGTGCAAGGGTGATACACATGGAGGAGTGGAAAAGGCCACCACTGTTGTCACCAAGTGGTACAATGTCAATCAAGCCGAGGTACAACCAAGCAAGGTGTCAACCAAGGTACAGTCAAGCCTTCAGTGCTAGCAAAATAACATATTGGTTGCTTTTGAATCAAATCCTGAATTTTTAAGCCCTTCCCCCTCATGATCACAACAGCTAGGACTCACTTCATCATCTTCAGACACACAACTATGGAGCTGGAGGTTTTCTGAAAAAAACCCACAAACATTGTGATATTCTTCAATACAATTCTGAGTATGGTAACTGAGAAAGGTTCAAAAGACTGCTGGAGTCCTGATATCAGGGTCTTCTGGGTTCAGCTCCAAAATATAGCTTGCTTCTGTTGATGTTACACCACAAAGTGTAATCTCTGCTGTCCCACTCACTTGGGCAGTGCAAAAGACCTCAAGACATGTCAGAACTGGATCTAATATTTTGAACTCCCACAAAATAATCAGAGTCTCTTGTGGTTTTGGGTCACATTGAACTTTACAATCTTTGGTGGACAGAGCAAACTAGGTACCTTTTCTAAAACTCCATGCATATGTGCACCTTGAACATCACCTGTTCACCTAAGTGGCACAGCAAATGTATGTACATATGCTAAACAGTGGGGGCACACTTTTAAGAATGTGTATTATTTCCAATAAAAGGACACAAATGACAACCCTAAACATAGGTGATGATTTTGCACATTTTTGGAATGATGAATTATTGAAGAGGACTCTATAGTTAATGCTTTTGCTGCTATTTTCTCTAAATCAAATAATGAAGATACGTATCTGATTGTGAACATACTTGAAAAATGCTAAAGTCACACAATTTTCCCTCATGTGTTTAAAACAAAACATGATACAAAAGTCTTAATCATCTTTAACTCTAATTAGTGTTTAATTACCAACCCAGCAGCATTTTACAATGGCAACATATGAATAATTCTGAAGGGTAAAAACAAAAAGGAAAATAAAATAGATTGGGAAAATAAAGTAGATTGGAAAGAAAAATAAGTTAAACCAACTGAAAAGCCTTATGATGCTGTCGTGACAGGTTTTGGAATTTACAGCCAGTGGGCTAGATGTAGCCTGTAACCTCATTTCACATGTCCATGCACATATTATTTTGAGGGGAGGAAGAGGTAGGAGGTGAAAAGTAGAACTCTGAATCTGCTGCTGGATGTGCAAATGGGTAGTCCACCAAAATCAGGAGCAAAGGTTTGTTTAGCCTCCAGCAAAGGAAGCATTTTGCTATCCTTGCCTGAAGTCAGCCTGCATTTCAAGATGAAAGGTGCCCAGCTAGACAGTGGCTATCCTATTTACACACTGCACATGTAAATGCCTTTATCTACCTTCGTATGCATTTTCCCAGCACATGCATGCAGTCAGACACACAGTTGTAAAGAGACTGACAAAGACAAGGCTCTAACTTCTCATCTGAGAACTTCTGCCTTTCCCACAGAGAAATGGTAGGAGCAAAGATGTTTGAAAGCTCTTTGAGGCTTCTCACATAATAAGAGGATGCTCTGACACCTAGAGTGCTTCAGTCAAGTGCACATCGCTGCCTTGCAACTGTGGCTACTCACACACAATTGAGGCTTTGCTCAGGAACCTCCCAAGTCAGAAAAGCTTACAACTTTTTAAGGTTGCGAGATGAAGTACAGTGCCTATGTCTGAATAAACGTTTCCATCTTTGTAGAAGACAGTGGAAAACATGGTGGAAAATTGGAACTTTAAATTTTCTAAGAAATGCTAGCAGATTTGTCACTTACCTCCACTTGGAATGAAATCTGGAAATTACCTATGAAATTACATTTTTTTTCAATAAACTATTCCATAAATATCAAACTGACCTTGCTGAAGACAAAATTTGCCAGTTAAAGTAGTATGCTTAAATAGACAAGCCAGATGTAGTTGGAAAAAAGCAGAAAATATTTCCACTCTTAAAACCTTCTCTTTATGCTTGAAATACTTCAAAGCTAGAAACAAGTTTTCTGAGCCAAATCAGATATGTATCTGTTAGACCATCTCTGACAGAAAAGTTAATTGGAAACTATAAACTTCCTATTACTTATGTCCTGAGACTATCACAGCTGCAGTAAAGCTACCCCTCCTTATGGAAATGCTTCTTTTCGGTCTTACAGCTTTGACCACTACAAAAACAGCTAACTTTTTTTCAAAAAATTTAGTGAAATCTCTGCATTCTGTCACAGTGTCTTTAAAACTGAAAATAGCTCTAATCCAAAATCATCAACAGATTATGGTGTGTTGTCAGGGTTTTTTTTTTGGTAAAAGTTTAAATTATTACATCAATAAATCAATAACCTATTCCTAGGTAGATATCTTAATAATCTACTGCTTTCAACAATGGGTGGTTAAATCAGCTCCTACTGGTGTATCTCATACTTGTCATTTATCACATTCTGTTATGGCTGCACCTGGAGACAGATATCTCCATTGGTCCAAAAAATAAAGAAATACAAACGTTCATCATAGTTTTGTATTCTGAAAGAGGGTATCACCATGGCTTGTTTTATCCTGAAACATACAAATCAAAATAAGTCAGTGTTTATAAAAGATAACCCACATCAAAAAATGGCTATATTCAGTGGAGAACTTGGGAAACTCATTGCTATAGGATGTTAAAGAGAGGGGTGTCTTTTCAAGAAAGACCTATCTTCTGTCCTTATTCAGAACAGAAGAATATAGTAAGGGTGACTATACCTCAGGCTTTCAGCTGCCTTTCTTTCTTTCCATGTTGTGCTATCTCCTGTGCAGGGAAATTGTGTGAGACAAGGTCATGAAAAAAAAGAAATTATCAGATAGGCAATGCTGGGATGAAAGGAACATTATCTTTTACAGCAGGCCAAGACTCTGAACTTTTATGTCTTTCTGCATGAAGTAAGCAGAAACCACATAACTCTTCTTGCACTTTTCTAATTTCTAATCCAATTTACTGTAACCCTGGTGTGATAAGACCAAAAATGTATTTTAGCTGTGAGCATGTTTTAGGACCACATTGTTCTAAACCCCTGAAAATCAGGATCCTTGATAAAAACTGTGATAAACCCAAAGTCTGACAGTATTAGTAGGAGCTGCTATCGTATAGACAATTTAATAAAGATTTCAAGCTTTTCTTCTGTGTCCTAAAGCCATTATGTGCTGCTAAAGAACTGTAAATCACAAAATGTCTTGGAAGGCTTTAATTTGAAATATATATGTATAATATATATATAGCTCTAAACCAATCAAGAAATGTAAT
>WTSP01009520.1:0-43182 GCA_025331215.1 Actenoides lindsayi | reverse complement strand
ACAGCCCCGCCCATGCCCATAGAGGCCGTGGTGAAGGTGGTCGGTGAGATCCAGGGCCCTGGCCACCCCTCCTTGGAGAAAGCCCTCGAGAGCCGGGGCCAGGCAGAACCTTGCCCGTCACCCACCCAGGCCTGTCCTTCACCTGCTGAGGTCTAAGCCACTCTAACAGAGCCTCTCCCCTTCCAAGCATGTACTAGGCATCTTCATTGTTCCTCAGCTTCTCTCTTAACAAGAAAAATAGCAATAATATCATCAAAATAGCACCTGTAACAGTTCCCTACCAACCTCACATGGGTGCTTTTAAGTTCATGTTAACATTCCGTAGTTCTTTTGAACACTAATAATTTTCATAAGTCAAAGTTCATTCTGGAGACATCTGTGCTTTATTAAAAATAAAAGGCAGATGGGGGGTTTCAAATCATGGAAGCAAGAAATCAATGGCTAATACTTTACCTAGTACATGCTCTGAGAGAGCATCCCCCACCCAAACTGACACTGCCTCTCAGCAGCTACCTCAAAAAGCTCCAGACACCCAAGCACTCTTGGCTGGCTCGTCCACTGCTATGACACTGCTGCCTTGTCTTGCTAAAATGCCAGTAGCTTCCTCCTGGCTAAGTCACGGGTAGAGGACACAGCCCAGCACCGTTGCATTCAGGCTGAGCACCTATGGATTCATGTATTCTGCCAGGACTGAATGTTTAGAGGAACAAAGCCAGTGCACATCTCAGCCCCACACCTCTCTCCTCTGATGCCAGCAGGGTGCCTCAAGCACACAGGCCTGTTGCTGAGTGATGTTCCCTGGAAGCAAAGTATACTGGACTGTTCCTAACTCCAGTTCCTAGGGACCCATATGCATCCTCCCCTGTATCCTGAAGCCCTGCCATGATGCCTCCATCCACTGGACTGCTCTACAAGCAGGAACAGTCTCCTGCAACGAGCAACAAATCGAGGTTTGCCTCCCCAGTGCCCCAATCCAGGAATGAGAACCAAGTCCTGAAAATGGGGGACACTGGAAGCAATAGTTCTGCTAGAGTGAAAACCTTGAGACGTGGGCACCAGCTCTGCCACGTGAGTCGCCCTCAGAAGCAGGAGGCCATGCATCACCTCCTCCCTCCTGCTGATGGTCAGGGAGATGGGACCAGACAGGCATGAAACTACACTTCACTGTGCCTCTATGGACCAAAAACCCAACTGTCAAATCAGCTTGTCTGATGACATTTCAGACAATACAAACACTGTCAAGCCTGGGGGCTGTGTGAGCAAAATCCTTGTTTCAGCTCCCAGGAGCCCCTCTGAGGAGGCACAGCCCCCATCCCAGGCACCATGGGAGGCTGTGCCCAGGCAGTACAACTGCCAACAGCAGACAGGCAGAGCCCCTGGGTGCCTCTCAGCAGCAGCACCAGACTAGCACACGCTGCGAGTCAGTATCATCCTGCTCGCACTTCGCTGCACCAGAGCTGTTCTGACCCTACTCTGCCTTCCCGAAGAGCATGCCATCCATCTCCAGCTGCCTGGGACACACACCCAGAAAAGTCATGCCAAAAGTATTTTAAACACCGATAACTAAGGTTAAGACAGTTACCACCAGCTAAACATCTAGCCCTTATAAACTGGAGTCAAAGCTTCAGCTAGACTTGCAAGATCTCAGAACTGCTGAACTTGGCTCTAACCCCACATCACTTGTCCAGCCCTATCCTTGCTCTGTCAAAATGTCTCTTTCTAGCAAACTGCTTTTGCTATGTGATTTTTTGTTGTTGCTGCTGTTGTGCAAAAATGAAAAGCAACACTCAGACATTCCTGTCCGTGAGCAGCATTCCCTCAGGACTACTGTGCTGCTCAGTAATATGCACAATGTTCTTAGAAAAAACAGATTTTTGTAGCCTCAGTGAAGAGCGCTGTGGTCTGAATGGCAAAATTATTTTTTCACCTTTTGATGCAAAACAATGCAGAGCAGCAGTAAAGGCAGAATACATTGTCAAGAAAGGGGAGAATATACTGCAGCTTGTCCTATGGGTGCTGCTCTCTGACGTTACAAGAGAAAGGAACATGGGAGTACAGGGGCTGACCAGCAGGAGCAGGGACACCAGCCTCATCCCTCCAGCCTGGCCAGCAGTGTTATGCTGCTGATAATCCCAACTTTTGCTAGAAAAAGCCCCTCCTTGGGAGGTGCTTTAGGACAGCTTCAAAAGTAGAGAATTAGGGTCTGGAGATCTCTGCTCAGGTACCTCACTCCTTGTACAGCAGAGACCACTTAAATGAGAAGTGTCAGCAGCACAGTGGAAAGCAAAAGTGAATGTGTTTGGTGGAGATAGGTGGGCAATGCTGCAGAGAGGTGCCCCTGGCCTTCTCAAGCCTTTGGGGTGGCTGGGCTGCTCCCACTGATGGTGGTGGTTCTGGTCAGGCCCTTGCTAGCACCAGCCCAAGGGGGAAAGTGCAACTTCATCAACCCCTTGCCAGTGCCTGTCTGCTCAAGAGCCTCTCCCAGCCTGCCAGCCCTGGATGGTCCCCAGGCCAGGCCTGTCCCAGGAAGTGTGGCAGGACTATGGGGCCAGAGCTGGGCCAGACAAAGGGCAAGGACCCCCCTGCTGGGATGATGTCTGAAACCAGGGTCTGCAGCCCCCATTTCAGCAGTGCCGGGTTGCAGCAGAGAGGAGAGAGCAGCGTTTGCTTGGGTTTGAGTTGCTTTCCTTCCCAGGTATGAACAAAAGGTGGCATGGTCTATGCAGAGCTCTCACCACCCCATACACCCAGGCTCCTTTATTTCCTCCTGGGACACTGCCAATTGCCATCCATCCAATTCCTCCTGTGCAGTCTTCCCCGTGATGCACACTTAGTCATAAAGACACTTAGACACTGGTAGGTCATTTCTGCATTCACAAAGCAGGATGGGGCCAAGGGATTGAGCCAGGTGCAAGCAGCTCCCAGCGAGGGCTCTGGATCACTGTTGGTGCCACAGATGGGTGACAGCAGCAGGAACAGTGTGTGTAAGGGCTTCTGAGCCTCCACCCTGGGCTCATCCCTTTCAGGATGTAATCTCCTGCCTCCTCATCCTCCTTGTTGTCAATTGCAATCAAGGATTGGAGCATTGGAGGATTGCAATCCTGGCTTGGAGCTTCCTGGGCCCTGGGGACAGCAGGCAGCTGGTGCCCAGATACCTGGAAAAGGCTATTCACAACTGGGACAGAAGTGGAGACAGAACTTCTGCTCTGCAATAGGTGGTTCCTAGAGGCCTTGCCCCTCTTGTCCCAACTCACCTCATGAAACATTTAGCATGCTGGAGAGAGGCTGGTTTCCTGACAGGCTGGAGACAAGGTGAGCTCTGCCGTCTGTGTCACCTTCCTTTCAGTCAGTTGTATTTGTCTCATTTGAGTGAAATGAAAGAACAAGAGTGACAAGTGCCTTATGGCTCCATCATTTTCCATTTTCTGATTTCCTTTCACTAACATGATACCTTTTGATGTCTGCATGGATGTTGTGGATCTGTCATGTCTCAGTCCTTCCAATTCCACAGTCTGGGCAGAGGAGCACAAGTCAGGAGCATTTGGAGGCCAGGTGGAGTAGAATGGCCTGGAGCTACACTGACAAGGGCAGCCAGGCAACACTGGGGGAAGAAGCCAAGTAGTGAGCTGGAAAGGTTTTCTTTCAGAGCAGGTCCCATGGAGCCCACGGGCATGGCCCCTGTGTGCTCAGGGAAGGGCAGCGCAAGGGTCAGCAATGGGAGACCCTACGTGCTGCCTGCAACCAGCTCCCCAGGGCCGCGATCCCACAGCCCCCAGCATGGCTGCAAGCCTTCCCATTGCTCCCCGTGCCATACTTGTGACACATCACAGGACAGCACAGCCACTGTGCAGCAGAGCTGGGCATCCCCATCATCCCCTCCCAGGCCTCCAGCTCACCCTGTCACTCCTGACCATGCCTGTGACCAAGAGGCTGGCCACAGACAGCTCCACCCCAGGGAAAGAGCCACCTGCTGTGGATGCTGCTGTGGGACTGAGAGGGGCCTGGAACCGAGCTCTCCAGCCTCTGGGCTGAGCCAGGAGGTGAGCTGGGCCAGCCCTGCGGCCTTTGGCCCCTTGCAAGAGGGTAGCAGGGCTGGGGATCTACCTCTCCACGGGGCTGGCATCAGCACCTGGCATCAGCTTCCACACAGCTGGGAAGCCGGGCCCTGGAGCCACCCTGGGCCTGAGTGGCCAAGGCTGCCAGAGGAGATTTTCTCTTGCTGCTCCCCTGGCAGCCCCTGCTCTGTCCTGCCAGGTGGTAGGTGCCCAAGGCCAGCTTTGTCCTGAGCACCCAGGAAGAGCAAGCACCCAGGCAGCAGGGTAAGGCCAGACCTGGCTAACAAGAAAGCATGGCCCTGGGAGGGGGTGAGTCCAGGGTCTGGCTGCAACCCTGGGCCATTTGTTCCCTCCTCCTCCTGGTGACCCAGGCACAGCCCACATCCCTTCCTCTGAGGCAGAGGCCTGAGCAAAGGCCCCATTCTGCTGCCCTCTCCTCCCTGCAGACAGAGCCCCACTGCTCTGGCAGCCACAGGGAAGGGGTCAGTACTCCCTTGCTGCCTTCTCCGCCCATTCCTCTTGCAGCACTGGGCTGAAGCTACACAAACCAGGCTCAGCCTTCGAATAGTTGCCCAGTTCTACCATCAGAGACCACCACTGTCCTCCCCCAAGGCAAACAGTAACCCAGCCTGCATAGCTGAGAACAGCCACTCACGTGTAAGGAGCGCATAACCTCTGATAGTCTTTCATTCTCAGCACTGACAGCCCACAGCAGTATGGCAGATCTGAGGATCTTTATTTCACAGTTATCAATGGCTAGAGGGATGAATTACATACTGTAGCATCCATAGGTAGGCAGCAAATTGTAGTTAACAATGTGGTACTCACTTTGGGTTTAATGACAGGATGTGAGACTGCACAGCTGTGCGCCAGGTACCGAGGCAACTCCAAAGGCTGGCAGTGAAAACAAGATACTAAGCCTAGAAAAAACCAACTGGCCCCAACTGGGGCTTAGGGGCAAGGGGAAAGAAAAAAAAAATTAAAAAAAAAAAAAATCACATTGATGCCAGGGAAAAACAACCAAACCAAACAAACAAAACTTACCAAAAACCAATCAAAAAACCCCGGAGTTCAAAGAGCAGCAAGTAAGAATATTCCCAATGGGGAATCAATAACATGGACAGAACAGGGAGGAGAGGGAGAAGCTCAGAGCTAGTCAGAACCAGAGCTGGACCAGATCACAGCAACAGATTTCTCTACATGAAGCAACATGCCTTACACATTTTTTGTGGTGTGTTAAATTAGTCTGTCTTCATCTCTTCCCAGCCAGCTCACATACCAGCAGTTAGATACAGCCCTGTGTACACATTCAGTTAGTGAGCGTAGCCCACAGCTCCCCATCCCCTCTAGTGGCCCAGGGTAATTCATAACAGGCTGGTAAAGTGGAAGCCATGAGAACAAAGGCAGGTGGAAGCTCCTGTGTGCCACAAAGCATTGCTTGGTGCCCTGCTTATGCAGCAGTCCCAGACAGGGCTACTTTGAATACACTGAGCCTGCCCTTGTGGAGGGCCATATGATAGTGAGCCACAGCATTCCTCAGGCTGACCTGGACTCAGCTGGCATGTTGAAAACAGAGAGACACTGAAAGTACTGTAAGGGCTTTGACACTGCACAGAGAATTAATACAGTCTGTAGTTCCAGTAACTGGAGAAAACAGAGATCTGGAAAGCAAGAAGAAAAGCAGGTAAGTTCCTGTATCCCTTGGGCCACAGAAGAAAAGAGCATATAATGCCTGTGTAAAGATTGAACTTCACAGCATTACACACTTCAGCACTGCACTGAAGAAGGACAAATTTGTGGCTGTTGTCACTGAAGAGGCCTGGAGTACAAAATGACTTGCTCAAGGTGGCAGCCAGGTCAGCTGCAGAGCTGGAACTGAACACCGGTCTACTAGAATCTAGTTTTCTGGGGTGTCCATGCCTCCTCGCCAGCACCCCGGCATTTCCTCACATCCAGCTAATGACTGAGAACACAAAAGTGTCTACCTGCTCCTCTCCACCTAGTCACCAGTTCAGCAGACATCTGCCAGCAAAGACATCTGCCACACATTATCCCAGGTGACTGTCTACTAGTGCCAGCCAGCTCCCCAGCTCAAGAACGTTGCCTCATCGCCTGTTTTCAGTATATAAGGAAGTTGTACAGAATAACATCACATCAGATTTTTAGGAGATCTGATGTCCTCTCAAAATCCAGAGTTAAAAAACAAAGCCCCTTGTCTAAGGCCATTACCTTGTCCTTTAGTTGTTGGCAAAGCTGCAGTGAAACTGTGAAGAAGACAAGGGCATCATTTAACCATGGGACAACACACTCCACTTTATGGACATGGCTGACTTCATACCGCTGGTTGCCAAACTCACTGGAGTGGAGGCAAAAAAAGAGCACAGCTTTACACACAACAGCACAACTCAACTCTATTCTCACAGAAGAGACTATTATGTTTTCTACTACATCAAAAGCAGCACTTGGCAGTTACAGAATGCAAACTCTCAGTCTACCTCTGGCCAGATTTAGAGCTAAGCTAAATCTAATAGGGTTAAGGTAGAAACTTCACTACTTTCCAGAGAGGCACAAAGGCAGAAAATGCAGATGGCAATGCCAATAACCTAATGATCATTTTGGTTAACAATTCTCATTTCTAGACAAACTCATGGCACACTGTATGGGTGGGCTGTATCCTGAGAAGTCAAATCTTTCGGCCTTCCTGACCGAGTCGTTAAAGAAACACTATTATGGGCTCCTGTGTATTCACAGGCACAGGCACAGCAAGTGACTCAATCCAGCTTCTCCATTTAACAGATGCTACAATCAAAATTGCACACAGCCATGTGGATCACAGCACACTCCTACACCTGCTGCTACACAGCCCTAGTAGTGACTGTACTTACAACATGGCTCCAGGGTTGTGTAAAATGGACCCTCCAGCAGGCTTGAAGTTCTAGAGGAGAAGGAAAATGTCATTAGGATTTTGATGCAGTAAATAAACTACTTAGAAGAAGGATGTTTAAGGTTTGCACTTTCAGTAGCATGACATCAAGAAATGCCTACACTGGATCTGCATGAATACTCCATTCATATGGAATCCAGGTCACTTGATCTCTTCCTGCTCCTTCATGAAAAAACAATCTGCACAGTGGATGAGTCCAACTTAGCTCCAAATTTTAGCACCACAAAAATAAGATGAGAAGATCCAGAAGAAAAACCAAAAGATAGATTTTAGGGAAAACACACTTATGGAAGAACTGCATTTCATAAAGCTTAGGAGTTAAATTCTGTTTTTATAGGACATCAAGCTGACCCAAATGCAACAGGTGAAGCAGAAAAGTATCCATCAAAACTCCACTCAGAAAACATAAGATGTAAATTGGATTAATACAATTAGGCCCTTCCAAAATTACACAAAACTATCAAATTATATTGTAAGATAAAGCATCGATTGGCAAAAAATAGTAACTGGCTTTCTCCAGAACATTGCTATTTTCTTCTGGACTAAGCAGCCATGCCCCAGACTAGACTTAGAGCCGGTGTTCTGGCTGCAGCAGATCTAAACACAGACAACAACAGTTACAGTCATTTCTGCATTATCTTACACATGTAACACTGCACCACGGAGCAGCGCGATCTCCTCCTTGCAGTGGGACACAGGGAGAGGTAAATAAACAAGGCTCAAGAGACAGCAGGCATCACCTTGGTTGTGCTGGGCTGCAGCACGTGAAGCTGGTAGACAGTCAGGCACAGCTTATTCAGGTTAATATAGAAATTCACAAGGATGTCTGGAGGCAGAGCAGGGGTGAACATTTTCTAGTGAGAAAATAAACAGTTTCTTTGTCAATGAAAGGACCATTTATTTCTAATGCTGGGAAATCACTACCTTGTTCTAAGACATACTACAGCTACCCCATATTGAGAGGGACATTTAAAGACCGAACAGCTCGCAGGCAATGGTTGTTCCTCTTGCTGCACTTGATCAAATGGTGTGTGCGTGACATTGAAAAGAGAGGATGGAGTACTTTTTACCAGTGCAAATCAGCCCTGGACACGATTCCTGGGCAGCAAACAGAACTTAGTCTCGGAGAACCAGAGTCCTCATGCCCAAGTCCTTTGCTTCCCCACAGGAAGATACTAGATTTGCACCTAGTTCAGCTCTCTCTTTCTGCCTCAGGAGACACTTCAGAAATCCACCAGGATGCAGCACAATATCCTAACTGTTGCACGCTTCCAGACTGTATAATGATCTAGACCACCACGTACTTACTACATACTTACTGTGAGGCCACTGGAAGCAATCTCTGGTAGAGTCAGGGTGGCTGGAGTGGTAAGCCGATTTCGGGCTCTTGAGAGCTGTAACATCACAGCATCCATAAGCTGCAAGATAAGGTACAGTACACTGCTGAGCAGCCATCCCTGGACAGCTCTGGATAGCGTGCTGCAGAATCCTACAGCCTTTTGCAAGTGTTAAAACAACCACCACCACAAACCCCTTGGCCTTCCAGGAATTCAGGGATTTATTGGGAAGGGGTGGCTCCCACATATATGTGCTTTAACTGTTACCACTGTCATAGACACTTGAGAGACAGGCCAGAAGTGCTTAATACCAGGGACTGAAGAGAGAACAGCTATTCATTAGAAGAGTAAAAAGAGAACATGAGATCGATTACTGATGCCACAGATGCATTGACAAACTCATCATCAGCTCTTCTGAAGAGTGAGCATTAAGGAAAAACAACAAGCTGTGTTCTAGTTCCCCCCATTCCCAAATCACGTGTACAACAATCGCTGAAGGGGCTCCCCCCTGTACTCAACCATCTATGAGCTATGGCACTAGAGAAAAGAACCAGCTCATTGTGAGTCCAACCCTGCCAGAAACCACAGTTCAAAGGCTCTATTCAGACAGAGTTCCTTTTACAGAAAAAAAGCGGGAAGCAACATATGTCTGTTGTGGAGCTCATGACTGCTAAGACGAAGGCATTTTATACTATGACTAATTTCTCCCACCTACTTCTCCACCTAAAAGTAAAAAGGAAATAGCTTCTTCCTATGAGCAGCCCTTGCCCACGTGGAGACAAAAAAGGTTTAGCTTTCTCGTGTTTGATATCGTGATGAATTTTAAGGAGTAAGTCAAAACTCTGGTAGCTTCAGAGAGCATTTCCAAGCGGAGCGCTGGGCTTCATTGCCACACAGCAGCTGATCTCTATCAGACCACATCGACTACTGCTAGCAAGAGAGAAGTCACTTTCATCCCTAAATTACTAACTGTAATCTTTTATTTGCTGATGACTGCCTCACTTCTTCTCTCCTCAAAAGAGCTGACTGACAGGGAAGAGCATGAGCTATGTAACCACATCATCCAAAAAAATAAACAAATAAACATCAAGGGAGATGCTCTCAGAATAAAACTGTGGTGCAACAGGGCACCGACTGCTCAGATTATCATTCACTTTGATGCACAGCCCTGTTACTGATGCTGAACTGGCACAGATTCATATCAAATGTGAGTTCACATGGATACTCCTTGACACAGGTACAAATGGGTAAAACTGGGAAGTCCATTTCCAGTAAGAGACTTGAGACAGTAATGTTCATTAACTGTTTAAAACAACAGAGGGAAGAAAAATGCATGCTCCTACCCAAGGACAGGGGGCTTTCTCCTCACCTTGAGAACCTCCGAGCCTGTTTTGAACTGGTAGTTTACATCTCTGTTCGTAAGCAAGTAAATGGCTTGGTTAACATGGTTTCTAGCATCCTGGATCTGCAAAGGTATAAATGCAATCCTATTAAAAACACACACTCTAATACACACTAAGAAGTAGACATTTCCCTGATTATTTCGTTGGCCCTAACAAAATGCTGACTCCTCAAATCATAAGGCCATTTCTCTCTTGACCACCAGACACTCGCTAACAGAAATCTACCACTGCTGCATTATTGTGTTCTTCAAAGACTGGAGATGCAAAACAACGTGATAGCTACAACCTGGACTGTCCACAAAAATACTGCTTCTGCCCTGAAGCAACAGTGACACCAGGCACTCTGATCAGGACTGTCCAGGTAGGAATTCTCACTGTTGACAGTATATGGCAGTCAGGTCTAGCAACACAAATAGTCATTTTTTTTCCTTAGGAACTATCAGAGTTAAAACCAATGATACAAATGACGTCAGTAGCAGCAATGAGCAGCAAACACTGATTTCTAATACAGCATCTCTGGCTACTTCTGGAGTCCTTCTAAACTGTAATAGTTGGGATTGCCATCACACCGCTGGTGTGGAACCAGGCTAAGGACAAGACCCTCTCAAGCAAGACTGCTATCAGAGCAAGGTTGATAGGTGTATCCCAGTGCTTTCACCGGAGCAAGGACAAATCAGAGGAAGAAGAAAATGACCCTGGGAGAAAGTGACTTGTGTTCAGTTCCAGGCAGCAGTGTGAAAATTGAATAAAAGCAAAGGGGTAAATCAGAGGGTGCAATAACTAGAAAAGGTAAGCAGGGAAGCCTGTACGAGAGATGGCTGCTGGGAGATGGATAAGATCTTGGGCTATTTGTAGTTTGATACAACTACACCACTCCCCAGCAACCCAAATCCCAGCTCAGCCTTGTAGAGGCCTCCCTTTCATAGATCTAGGCACTGGCTCCTTCAGCTTGCTGCTGTTTCAGGAACGAGCAGAAACCACTGCTCTCTCCTAACACCATAACTGAGTTTAATTGCATTTGTTTTCTCCCTTAGCTTTTAGCACTGGAGATAATGTGGGATGGACATAACCTTCTCTAAGAGAAAGGAGGGACTACAGCTACTGCTTGGAAAGTGCAGGAGCTACAGAGGTGTAGGTGTCTGAAGTTAACAGTACCTGCTGCAATTTCCACTGCTTGTCTTCCCGAAATGCAAAGTGCAGGAGCTGATTATTTCTGGGCATTTTCAGATTAACGTCCTTGAAAAAGAAACAGGCACATGAGAGCAAGCAATCTCCATATGCAGAACATGCAGGCTGCCAGCCCCACTCCATTCTGTCTCCCAGGCCATCTTGGCAAGCTGCTTTCAGCAGTCCTGGCATGGCCAGAACCTCAGTTCTCCTACAGGAAGATGCTAATACAAAGGATAAGTTGAAAGGCGTTGATCCAGGCAGGACAACACTGCATCTCAAAAGGCTCCCAAGAAAATTTAGTATTACACAACAAAGGCATTAAAGGAAAGGAATTCCCAGGGAAGTTGACTCCACCGCTCATCACAGAGTGCTGGGGGGTAGGTTAGATACCAAATCTTGACAAATTTCAAGTTGCTGAAACATTAAGGATTTAAGGCCTTTAGGGAAGACTGACAAATTCTTACTGAGCCCTGGTAAAGCAGAATAAGGACGACTTCTCCCTTGAGGCCATGGAAGTGTAATAAGGACGACTCCCACTCCCTGATGGTAGTACAAAGCAAGAACCATGGCAAGTACTCACAGCTTGACACAGGGCATCTCCTTGCAGTGTCAACACACCTTTCACCTGGTCTGTGCTAGAATGAGAAAAAAGATTTGGGCAACATGAGTCACAGGAGGCAAGAGACACCCACCAAAACTGCCAACCCCTCCCTCGTCTCATTCAGGGGTCAGCTGGGGATACAGATGAACTCCACACACACTTTAAAGTCCCCAGCTCTTGGCCTGTGGCCAGTTGCTGTCATATTCTTTGAGCTATCTCACCCTAACTGCCCTGCCTAAAACATTACATTCATTTCTGCTCCTATGCTTATTTCATGTTTTACCTAGTGACTGCAGTTCCAAACGCTCTAACAGGCATAAACACAAGGCAGTAGATGAATTACTGACATTGGAATGCTACATGGTTCATAGGGGAGTTGAAAGCTACAAATCTGAACTCACCTACTCCCAACAACAGGAAAAGAAGTCCTAAATAAACAAAAAAAAACCAACCCACCACACCCCAAACCCTTTAAAAGGTCCTGCAAGATGGCTCACATCAACACTGGGGGAAGACTGGAGCACCTGGGCTTTCAAGAACTCGGTTTAGCCAGACCTTACTTTTTAATATACTAGATAGAGATCACTTAGATCAACATTTTTTAAACTCTACCTTGCAACAATGAATGAAAATTAGAATCAACTTTAATACTTTAAGACCTGAAGAATGCAACCTTCAAACCCAATCCACAAAGGTGCCATTCTACAAAATGCTCACCGTGCTGTTTCTAAGGAGGACTAAGGTCAGGTCGACTACTTCACAACAAGCTTGTGACCTCTGACAGAGTGCAGCTGTTCAGACCTAGGCCTGTGCTAAAGATCAAAAACTGAACAGCTATTTCAGAAGCACCACGCTTCTGTAACACCTGCAGCACAGGTCTCAGTTTGCTCTGTGTGAAGTCATTTATTATTGTCATTTTGGGGAGATTGGACAAACGTTAAGATTTGTTCACACTTAGAGTCAGAAACTGAGCTGAGAACAGACTTCACGTCAGTCTAGTAACTGCAAGTCCCTGCACACATATCAGGAAAATGCCTCTTGGCAAAACTGTCAACAGCAGCACAGCGACGCAACCCACCAGCATGGGGTCAGGAGTCAGTGACTGTGTTATAGGTGTCAATAGGAAACAGCTCAGCTCTGGCTAAGGCAGCCCCTGGAACACGGCTACAGATTGTGACATGAAGCTGCCATCAGAGTTTCCCGTTTCTTTTCCTTAAGGCAACAGCTGGTATTAAAGATCCCCCGGGACTCTGGGGGTGCTGCAGAGGCCCCGGCACAGACCTCGCTGGGGGCAGGAGCGGCAGCCACCCCAGGGCAGCTCTGGCAGAGCAGCGGCGACCCCCTGATTGCCGCAACCACTCACCCCGCTGTGCTCAGCACAAAGTTCTCCTGCCTGACGGCTCCTCCCGCGCTGCTCGTGGGCAGGGCGAACCGGTGAGAGGCCTCCTGCCAAGAGAGGACACAGTGAGTGCTGGAGTGCCCAGTGGTGCCCAGCGCAGCACACACCAGGAACACAGACAAGTCAAGAGCAGAAATGCAGATGCCAGCGAGCAGCCGAACGCAAAGCGGTCACCTTTGCAAGCCTCCCACAACCCATCCAGCACAGCACAGCACATGGACTTTCCCTCATCTCCTGCCAAACAGGTGCAGTCCAGGAGAAAGCTCAGTCCGTGCAGCCCATAGAAAAAGGTGCTGGAAATGCCACACTCCAGCTCCCAGCCCGAGAGCCAGGCAAGGTGGGCAGTGCCCAGAGGGGCTGCCAAGCTGCTGACAGCAGGAGCAGCTTCCCACACAGCCTGGCCCCACGCACCCCCGGGCGCTGCCCCGCTCTCAGCACACTTGCTGCCCCGAGCTGCACAGCACAAGCACCGCCAGTCCCTTACCCATGTGGGAAGTCTGGAGTGAAAACCAGCTGTCCTGACTGGTTATACAAGCCGGTGACTGCCCTTTAATCACACTTCTCCCTTAAAGCTATAACAAGTTCTTCAAAACAGATACTATATATACAGATATTGCAGGTTATTGTCACCTGCTGCTTAGTCATGTCCTGGGGCAGCACTATGGCACTTCTACCTTCTCTGGCACCCATTCCTCATCTCCACATTTTTGCCCCTGCTCTTGCATCGCCCACTAATGCCCACCAATACCTCCTAGCATTAAGGGGCTGGGATTCTTGAAAACTAACCTATCAGTGAAGCAGTGAACTCTCGTGCACACGAGACCCTTTGGCCAGTTTACCACCCAGCAGCTCAGACTGGCAAAAGGTTCAACTGAACACTTCACATCTCTGAAAGGGGCAGGGACCAGAAGAGAAGTGGGTGTATCACGGGAAGGATGATTTTGAATGAGGCAAGTGCATGCTTCTAATTACTGCACAAGTAGTAGCTTGTCAGTTTGTTGTGCTTGTTTCTAGCATCACATGACAGTTACAGGCAGATCCAGATTCTCTCTTTCAGAAAATATTCATATCACAGGCAAATGCCTGGCAGAAAGTTCTGGCTCCTCCATATGCATTTTCAAAGCAGCTCTCTCATCAAGAGGGTCAAGAACAGAGCAATTTAGGGGAAATCAGCTTCACTGTGAGTTCTGGAGGCCAGAAGGCAAGCAAACACTTGGGACAGCACTGGACATGTGTGATGGACCATTCTGCGCATCCTCTGCCAAGAATTCTTTCCTGGAGGGGAAATCTACCACCTTTTGTGTCACACAGGAGAGCAAACAAACTCACAACACAGACAGCAGATGAAGTAAATTAACCTTACCTTCAAAATATCCTGCAGCTGTTTCAAAACAGCATGGACCTCTTCTTGTAAAAGCCATTTAAATTCTTCCTCCTACGTTATAGAAAGACATCCATGGAATCAGAAGTCAAACACTGGAAGTAAATCTCTCAGACGCATAAATGAAAATTATTTAAGTTCTAAGTATACTGCTATATCCATACTGTTTAATTCACATGCTTTCTTCTTGAATTGATGTAAGGCCTTACTCTCCACCTCTCTGCTCCAGCAAAATGAATTGTCATCATTCTTGTTTTGACTTGTTTACCAAAGCAGCATTCATTCAAATCACATACCAGTAATCACAGAACTAGGAAAGAACAGGCAGCAAGGGATGTGAATTTCAGAGAAGTACAGATCCTGCTGCTTCAAAATTTGGGGCATCTTTTTAAGCTGCTGGGGTGGGCTGACCTTGGCTGGCCAGCTGTCAGACACCCACCCAGCCTCTCCCACTCCCCTTCCTTAACAGGATAGTGAGAAGAAATAAAATTAAAGGCTTGTGGGTTGAGATAAAGACAGGGAGATCCCTTACCAACTACAGGCATGGGCAAAACAGACTCAACTTACAGACAAATCTGTGGCCGATTATATGGTGAAAAACAAAGACAAAAATTAAAATGCTCCTCCTTCCCTCCCAGTGGCATTTTATCAAGCAACAGCTGCCTAAAAATATAGCAAGCTAAACTGAAAGAAAAGTGAGTAGAGGGAGAGCAAGGCTGAGGACTCCAAATCACTTGGGCAACTTCAGTACTCAGTTCAGATCTGATGACACACCGCCTTCGGCCCCGATCAGCTGTCTGCTACAGAGAAGTCTGTATAAGGCAGATCCTCAAAGCACAGCTAAGCATTCCTGTTAAACCACCAAGACCCCACACAGCTCACCAGAGAAGTAGGGACAGAAGCAAGCAAGGCACAAAGAAGAGACTGACACTTACTACCTTGAAAGAGAGGATAAATTTTCCACATTGAAAGTACTGGAAGGGAATAAACTGAGTGGATTGCAGACAGAAAAATTGGAAGGTTGTGGTCAACTCATAAATTTAAGCCTACGATTTCACTGCTAGACAGTTCCTGTTCACCATGAGAAATGCAAAATAACTCATTGATGTGTCATCACCTTATGCAAGAGTTATCTGAACAGAACAGGAGAAGGAGTTTTGTTTCAGCAAACATTCACCCAAGGCAGGGGCGCACAACAAACCCTGGTGGGATTCTCTGCTATCCTTTAAACCACTGCGACTTTCACCCTTTAATCCTGATTTGGGTTTCTGGGCATCATACTGACATACTGGATTCCTTGCTTTTTCATTGTGTGTAATGCCCTCCTCCAGACTCCCAAAGGACCAGGAACCATGTAGGTAAAGCAGCTGCCTTTAGTGCCTCCACCACCCCACTACTGCCACTTCAAATCATCACCAGTGTCTTTCATGCCCCCAACCACAGCAAAAGATCTTCCCCTCATAGTATTAATTTCAGACTAAGTCAAGTTCTTTCACCATGTCTGCCCACTACCCATCTGTACGCCCGAGGAACGCCAGGCACAGCGTTCCAAACCACATTACCTTTAGAAAAATCTGCCTTTCCCACGCTGCTTTCCATCCGGCCTGGCTGCATCTCCCTAGGTAGGAAGTTTTCACTACTTCTCGCGGGTGATATCCCCAGAGATGCCTGCAACATCAGCTTTCCTACTTTTATCAAGTCGACAAAGCAGCTTTGACCTGTCTGCTTAACCATTTGCTAGGTCTGCTCTTCCATTAAGTGTTAGGGTGACTATAAAAACCCCCAAGGTGACCTGACTAACGCTGCATTTCATTGTTTACCGTAAGCAGGACTTGCCTCCGGCGCTCACCTGTCACCGGACCCACCCCCGTCCTGCTCAGGAGGAGGGTGGAGACCATTAAAGCCGCTGAAGGGGAACCTAGAGGAGACCACGGCCTGGTGGGTGCCGCGGGCCTACGGGCAGCATGGCAACGGAGCCCGGGGCCAGCGCGAAAGCCCGTCTCGGACGAGCACCGAGACCCTGCCGCGGGTGCCCGCCAGAGCCACGGCCCCGCCGCCAGGCAGCAGCGCGCAGGCGGCCCCCCCAGAGCGCCCGGCTAGCGCTGGGAGCCGGCGGCGCAGCACGGCCCGGAACGGCCCGGCTCAGCCGGGACGCGCGGCTCCCCGCCCGGGCCCGGCGGCCGCGGGGGTCCCGGCAGGGCCGCCGTCGCCCAAGGCCGGCCCGCGGCCGCTTACCGGTTGCCACGACAACGGCAAGGCCTCCGACCGCCTCGCCCCTTCCGACTCACCAGCACCGCCCGCTCCGCCGCGCTCGCCATCGCCGCCGCCATCCCGCCGCCGGCTCGTCCCGCCCGCCCGCCCCCATTGGCTACCGCACCGCCCTCAGCCCGCCCGCAGCGCCCGGCCTCTGCCTGGAAACGCGGCCCAGGCAGCCCCTGATTGGGCGGCGCCCGCCCCTGCTCCCCCCTCGAGGCGTGACCCGGCGGAGGGAGGGCCCGGGCGGCAGCGGAGGGAGCAGAAGTGGCGGCCAGGGGGACCCGGCGCTGCAGAGGGACCGCGCCCTGCAGCTGCGGGTGCTGCCAGGGGGCCTCGCTCCCTCGCTTTCTGCAGCGCTTTTAAGCACAGCGCTCAAGGGTGTTTTCTTTCTCCTTAGCTCGCCTGCTGCAATTCATTTTAACTAAAGCACACCCTTAATCAGTACCAGCCCCTTACGCCTCCAGACATCAACACCTACCCCTGCCCAACAGCAAACATTTCCTGCATCACCAAAAAGCCATGTTCTGCAGCTTTAAAGCACTTCAGCTAAGGGATCTTGTCTTGGAAAATAACTGAGAGTTAGCGCCCAGAAACCCCCCAAAGCTTTAAGGATGGATACTCCAAACCGAGCCCCTGGGCTACCAGGCTCCCCCCACTGCAGTAACACAAGAATATGTACGAACGCCAGAGAGTTCCTGGACCTCCACCTCCCAGCATTCTGTTTTAAAACTAAACCTCTGTCCTCATCTCCATCCAGGCACAAGAAGCCTGCAGAGGCTGGAATTTATCCAAATCCATCCTTTGTGGTGCCTCTCTGACAAGATCACTCTTCTGCAATGACCAACATGCTCTCTCTGCTGGGGTTCAAGGAACTCACATTTCTGAATGTTCTGAACACACGTGTTTTTCTAATGCCACCACACAGCTTTGATAGGCTTTAGAAACTGTCACCAGAACACCGTGTTACCAAGAAAGGTTTTTATTCTTTTTGCCAGTAGCTTTGTTAATTGCACAAAAAAAACCCAACAAACTTTTTGTTTTGCCATTTAAACATTTTCACACATCCTATTCTGAATGACAAACGTTAATTAAAAACAAGGCAAAAAATTCACAACCTTAATCAACTATAGGATCTATAATTGAGAAAAAAAAAAGAACTGCTTTTCTTACAGGCTTTTCACAAGTGTCACATTTTCTCTTTAAAAAGGAGGGAGTCAAAAAAAAGCAAATCGCTAAAACAGAAATCCTCATAAAAAGGAACTTTACAGAATTGTCAACAATATTAAGACAACATTGACTAGCCAGTTTTATTAGAGCATCTCTCAATCCACAGCTTCCCCTCCTCCCCCTCCCCTCCCCAAATCTCAGGCCTAGGAACAGATTTCGATCCACGTTCAGAGGCTACAGACATAAATACACAAGAATTCGAGTGAGATTGACACGAGTCAATCTCAAACGGCATCTGAAACAGTCGGGTTTTCACCTTTTCCATCCCTCCTCCTCACTTCACATCCACTTCAGAGCTCTGCTCCTCCCTGGCCTACCAGCTGGCTGGGCCATGCTGCACCCTCCGGCCGCTCCGCATCCACCTGCCCTGCCAGAAAGCTGCAGCCAGACTTTCGTTCCCAGGATAAATTACAGTGTTCAACTAGACTGCACCTGCCACTCCCACATAAATAACTATCTCCATTTTGAGAACTACAGTGTTTCTTTCTGAAAAACAAAACCTGCAGCTGTGACTTGCCTAGGGAGTGGTTCACCCTCTCACAAATATGGTTCTTTGAACTCACTGTGAAACGTGTCACCGGGCTTGAGAGCTCCTTCCGTATTCTCACTTCATCCAGAGGCACCACAACGCAAAAAGGGAGGGAGATCGCTCATCACTTTTGCCCAGACTCATTCACTCTGGCTCAAGAGACCTCTGCAGGGACAGGTCGAGGACACTGCTGCACTGGCTCAGCACAGTTCCGCTCTCAACTGGACCCAAGACAGTACCTCCCCCTTCCTCCCAAAAGATTTGACGCTACAAAACCTGTGGTCTTATCTCCTGTCCCCAAAACCACAATTGCCCTCAACACACAATTCATGTAAGTGATTTCTTAACGGCAGCATGTTCAACCAAGGACTTCTGATGCTAATAGCTGAGTTCTTCTGTATGGGGGAAGCACAAGTGTGTCAAAAGCAGGCTAATGGCTGGTTATCCTGGGTAGCTATATGTGCCTTTAATATGAGTATCTACATGCAGGATGACAGTTGCACTGCTAAAGGAACATGTACGTGTAAGTAGTACTGTTCACATATACCACTGACAAAGGGCAAAGTGATGTCTAACAGATCTACTACTAGATGTTCACTACAGGACAGAATGCATAACACAATAGTAGCCCACAAATAAGTGATCACAGGAAGTGAAATATTCAACAAAGTAACATTAACAGCGTTACGCGTTTGATGGTGTGATTTGTAACGAGTGCCTGAAACGTCCTCTGTCTCTTCATACGGTGCCCCTGAACCATAAGCACGCACTGCACGAAGCAGGATTGGCAAGAAATCCTAACCCACAGGAAAATGTCTCTACACAGCCATTAAGTTCCTAGAAAAATAAGATGGTGGGAGGAGCAGACCTCACAGATTTAAAGGACATGGGCCTAATTTGAATTTGCTTTCTTTCCTTTCAGAATCCCAACCCAAGGGAGCAGATTGTGCCACTGAGAAGTGATTTTGGCCAATAAAGTTTCTTACTGGCATTTTACTAACTCTCAAATCTAAAATGCAAGAACCCTCCTAAAAGGCTAATACCAGGAACAATTTAAAAACAAAACAAAACACCATGCCCTGTGCATTTTTACAGAAATGGGCATCCTTTGGACTCTGAATTGCTCTGCTATCAACACTGAGAGCATCTCTGCTCTCTAGACTTGGTATCTACCGTTCAAATCTCTCATCTCTAGATTAAAGCTCAGCAGTGGTCTTAGCCTCCCATTTTATTTACTAGTCTTTCTACAAGTTGGTCTCTGGCCACAAGCAGAGTCACAGGTACTGGGAAAAGTCTCATGCTGTGCTAGTGTTGTACCCAGAGTAGTAACACTAAGAACATGTATGGAAAATTCAACACGTATAAAGATCACTAATCAGTACACAAATATCCCTGTGAGGTAGGTAATCATCACCCACCTTTAAAGATGGGCAAACAGGCTAAGAGATAAAATGTTCATGCAAAGGCCAGAGAAAGCACGTGGAAAGGAGCTCAGGATTCTTAATCTCTTGGCTCTACGATCATTCTTCTCATCCCTTTCAGACTCATCACTCTGCTTGTGACACTGCTACAATCCACCTTTACCTTTATAATTATTGACAAGGGTTTAAAGAAAAAAAAAAAAAAGGAGCAAGAAGTAAAGCAACATAAGCTAAGGCCAGGAGCAACCCCAAGGTTTATTCCTTCCCCAAATAAAACATTCCTGGCCCAGATTTAGGCTGTATGTTTCTCTTGCAGTTTTCTATACAAACATGTTGATCTCCAGTGCTGTCTGGGGGATGGGCAGCTGCAATTAGCCTTTTAGGAGGCTCGTTTACACCAGCATTCTCTCATTTTCAGTAAGGTTTGTGTTCCCTAAGCTACAGTTGTCTGTACAGGGGAAGACATAGATGCAATCTGTTGTTCTTAACAGTACAAGGAATTCCTCCAAGGTGCTGGGAAGGTGGAAGATTAAAAAGAAACAGAATCAAGACAGTGTTGCATGCAACCTCATTACCTTCTGGAACTGCCTTTCTCCTCCATGGGAGGTGCTTTGCTCTCTAACAGTGGCCAATTAACAGGAATATTCCTCACCTTACTTGGGCCCAAGGACTTTAGTGATATTCACAGGTAGATGGGATGCATGTCACCTGTCCCCTTGATGCAGAGAGTCCAACACAGGCATTATTTCACAGCAAAGGAGAAAAGGGACCGTTAGAAACAGCATCTTGGACAAGCATACAAAGAGGAAAATAAAAGCAGCCAAGCAGCAGATTTCTGGCAGAGTTGCCTCAGAGCTTCCGAACAAGCCGCCACTGTTCTGTTCCATGACTGTCAGTGCATGGCATGGATTTTTCTAATTAGACTGCAACAATCCGAGCCCTCTCCTCCCCCCCTTCTGCCACCAGGGGAAGGCTCACCACAGCAGCTGCCTCCGTGGCAGATCTCAAAGTCTGTTTATAAAAGGAAATGGAGAGACAGAGATGGACTGGTCCAGAGTTAAAACCCAGTATCATAATAATATTAATCAATAATCATAGTATTAACAGTAAGAACGGTGCAGCCTAGTGGATGTAGGCCCTGTACACTGCAGACATGTCGTTGTCCGACTGGTCCAATGCTTTTGCTCGTTTATAGACCTAGAGAAGAGAAATTAGAAAAGGATCAGTGCCCACTCTTGTGCGAAGCCTTTCCCCAGCAGAAAAATGACTTTGCTGACCATTGCAAACCAGAGAACTGCAATAGTATGTCAAGTAATTAGAGCAGCGCAGATCAGGCCTTGTTGAGGCCCTCTGTGTTTACTGATGTGACATTCTAAGGGCTTCTACAGTCAAAAAAAAAATATTAAAAAGTCATCCAATTCCATCCTAGTCAAAATGTATTTCAATCGCTGTTCCCTTGTCTTACAGATGACGTAATTCTTACATTTTTGTCTCTTTCTGACAAACAGATCTATTGAGGAAATGTTGAGTAACATGTATCTGAACACCAAAGAACTCTTACCTCGTTGGCAGCAGCTGCCATGGGAGTGGGGTGGTTGACAGAATCACCCAATGCAATAGCTAATCTAAGATCCTTCTGTATGTATTTCAGGTAGAAATCAGGTTTAAAGTTTCCTTGCAAGATATCTGTTGAGATGAATGGATGGAAAAAATAAGCGTGACAAAAGTAAATCAAGCCTACAGTGCAAGGGCATGCAATTCAACACCAAACTTCCCTTTTCCATGCTGGTCACTAGGAATACTGCTTTTAGCTCTTCTGTTTCTCTGCTCTCTATCTTCATCTGGCCACAGCAGATAATGTCACTATCGCCCACTGGCAAAGTGAGCTCAGATTTCTAATCAGCTTGCCCTCCATTTCACTTACTACCCTAACCCAGGGAAACCCTCACTGTGAACTCAAGTCTTAAGCAGGCCGTAAACAATGCAGAGCTAGTGGTGGATTCTCAGAAGCCCCGACTATGAAGGGGAAGGAATGGAACTCAGCTCTTCACTTCCAGAATGCTTAAAATACAGAGTCCCGAGCTGAGGAAGATGTGATACTTATTTTCTCCCTTCTGCCACTATCTGAAATGCTGTTAGTTTGTGTCAAACATCCTATAATAAAACAACATAAGATAACTTTACTTTGGCACTTCTGGTCCAGGAAGATGCTGGCAAGTTGTCCCTGATTGAGGATATCCAGAAGGGTCTGTTGGGACTGGCCAGTCACTTGAGCCAAAGTCAGTCCTTCTGCTATCGTTGCCATGAAGCTGCCTTGGACCATGTTCACAATCAGCATCATCTTGGCAGCATTGCCTACTTCACCTGGGAGTGAGACATACCATTGGCCATTCCTACAGAAGAGATACAGCAGCCTTGCTCCCCCATCCCACGCAGTATTAACACTACCAGACTCTTCATATCAAACACTTGGCAGCAATCCCTTCCCCTGAAAGCCTTCATAAGCAAGCACACCGTTTTCCAAGCACTTAAAAGGAAGGGAGAAACCATAACAAAGTATGATTTAAAACACAAAGCATCAGAAATCCTCAAAAATGAGCCAGTATTCAAAAAAGAAACCTTAGGCTCGAGGCTCTGAAATTGGCCAAGTTCCAGAAGAGCAGGTCAGCTTCCCATACTGCCCAAGGAGACACAAAACAGATGACACATATGCCTCTGACTCCTTGCTGGAATTCCCAGTCCTTGCGCTAAGAAACTCCTATCAGGCCCTTTGGGTTTCAATTACCTAGAAAAAAAGATGTCTTCCCCATCGCTTGGAAACAGCTACTGCAGTCCTCATATAAACCCCTGTCGCCAGCTGCCAGGATCACAAGCATCCCATCATTAGATAGCTGCTGATTTCCTGAGACCGGTGCTTCCAAAAAGCGACCGCCCCGGGACACTATCACCTGGAAAAAGAGCAAGGCTGGTTAGCTGTGCATGAACAGCACACCTTGATGCTGAGCAGGCAGCACAGCAAGAACACTGTTTAGGGCATTCTCATCCCTGAGGACAGAATCTTAAAGAGTAAAAAGCTCAGACAAACACAAGAAGAAAGCACAGAAATCTCAGAAGATTGACTTGTATTTTGCCTCACTTTTCTCCAAAGAGAAAATGCCTTTGACAGATCTCTTCAGCCAGAGGTTTACTAATATGTACTGCTCTTCATTCTCCAAATTCATGTGACACACTGTGGCATCACTAACATGTCTGTTTAAAGCTTCACCAAAACTGGCTGCCCTTCCCATGCAATGACACACACTGCCTTCAGGGCAGAGGGGAACAAGATGGCAAGGAGGAAATCAAAGATATACCAGAAATAATCAGAACACTTCTACAGAATTTCTCTCTATAATAATATTTCTACAAAAATGAAACATGAAGGCATTCTTTTTCCCCAACCACAATATTTAAAATAAGCAGATCATGCATTTTATCAATTTATGGACTGTTTTTAATCCTGACATCACTTTCTCCTCCAGTTTACTACAGAATACCCATCTGGCTATAAAATACTTCATGAGGGATCAAAACTTGGCTAGCTGTTCACATCCGTGCCAGCTGACAGCCCTGCCAAATCTACGGGTTTTGCTGTTATCACCAAGGAACATCTCATCCAATTTTGTCTGCTGGTCAAGATTTGACAGTTTATTTTGTCTTACTTGCCTGGGACTTGAGTATCTCCCACAAGCAGCCCAAAAATCTTCAGATGCATCTTTATTATCAACAGCTTACCATCCGAAGCAACAAGAACTGCAGTATTGCTGCTGAATCACAGGTGTTAGAAGTTCAGTTCAATGTGATTACCTGGGCCAACTCTGTGACTGTATCTGCATCCACAGTGGACATATCCACGTAACACTTCCCTGGGCGAATCCCCTGCAACACTCCACTTGGACCAAGTACCAGCTGTGGGGAACAGGAGAGCGGTAAAGCAATAGGGTGTCTGCAAAGGAACTCCAATCCTGCAGGACAGCAGTTCAAGCAAGCCTGGGACTGCAGTGGTAGACTCCTAGAAGGATATCAAAACCTACCCCTCAGAGGATTATGTTTTTGTATGTATGATTTTTGTTGGGGCATTTATTTTTACATAGCTGTGCTGCCCAGCATCTACCCAGGCTACCATGGTTAGTAGGAATCGGAACTGGTATTCAGAGACTGTATCTTGTAGTCTAGCTGGTGGAGGAAAAATAAGAGCTAATCCTTACATCCTTTGCTGCTTTTGGATCTGATACACAGGCAAAGGTGATGTCACAGGTGGAGACAACTTCAGCGGGGGTTCTTCCCAGCCGTGCCCCCTCCTGGATGAACAAATCACACTGCAAAAGTCACAAATCCAAATGTAAGAAAAATTAAGTACAGAGCAAACAGGTTCTCTAGCATTTTGCTAAAACAAACTCTGCTGCTAGACCCAACTCAAAAGGAGTCAGGCATATTAATGACATAGCAACTGGGTTGTCTGCTGTTGGTTTGTCCATACCCACAAGAGGCACTTTTGCAGCTTTCCTGAAATCCCAAGTGAAGAACTTCAAAAGAAAGACACGGGAAAAGAGAACACTGAGGCGAGATGATAAGAGATTCAATGTTATGGGTTTAGGAGGAGAGATGAGGGGGGGGTGGGGGGAAGAAAGAAAAAACCCCACTGGTAAACAAGACATAGCGAAAGGTGTTACTGACAGTAAACAGAAATATGCAGGAGTGAGACTGATGTGTTTTAGTGGGCTGCTGCTTCAAAATCTTGGCTTTTTCTTACCCTATCCCTTCATACCCTGCATGTTTTGCAGTGAAAAAAATAATCTTTTAATCCCTTTTAACAAAGTAATCACAGTGCCCTTCTTGCCTTTGATCTTCCACAATATCATCTGACTACCACATCTCCCCAGTTACCTACTTTTCCTCCTCTACTACAAAGAATAACACTGGCTAGACTCTAACTGTAATACAAACTCCATTTCCACTTTGAATACCCCTAGAAAACCCTTCTCATCGCGGTCTTATGACACAGCAGGTTTTCAACAGAACCTTTGTTACTGCAGCACAAACAGCACAATGGATGTACAGATGAAGCTGTGGTCAAGCAGCACATCTTACCACACCACTCCAAGCATCAACTCCCCAGCACTTGGTCTTTTTGTCCAGCTCCATGACACAATGACTTGGCTATTTACACAGCAGTATTTCCAGAGGCACTTTACACTGCGCTCCTCGCCAAAGAGACAAGGTTGTGAATTCTCTGGCAACTCTCTCACGTTGTACAAATGGGCAACATGGGCTGGGGAATGTTCACAGCAGAGTGACCATACTAGGACAGACTAAAGCTTCAGCTAGTCAAAAGTGGCGGCCAACAAGCACCTAGGAAGTAACAAAATCTGACAAGCATATACTTGTGTTTCTTTGGCATCCTCTCCCAGGCACCAGCCATCGGTGACTCCAGGCCTCCCTGAGCTGGAGGTGGTAACTACACATCTAGAAATATCTATCACCTGTACAACAGAGTCCATCACTTTCTCTTCAGCTTCCACCTGTACCTTAAGCACATGCCTACCTTCTCGGCAGTCCGGTTCCAGACAGTGACAGTGTGACCCATCTTCAGTAAGTTGGAGACAATGCCACTTCCCATCAAGCCAAGTCCCAGAAATCCTATCCTGAGGGGAAGAGAGAAACACCGATGCAACAGCAAGCAACTGGTGTCAGCCTCTCATGGTCTTGGAAATGATGAAGATCCAACCCCGGAGCATCACACCAGCTAAAACATCCCCAAACCACAACAAAATCAAACATGTTTCACTGAAGCCACAGCTAGAATGGGCAGCTACTGAGCTTTAAGAGCAAGCTAGTGTTTGTTTTGCTTACCAAGCATCCTAACAATTTCCTGAAGAAACTCTTTAGCCTGCTTGAGAAGACTGCCTAAATATTAAATTTTTGAGGTGATTTGGTTTTTTGGTTTGACTGAGATTTGGGGGGCATTTTGTCTTATTAAATTTGCTGCTCTCGTGCTTTCTGTTGCTAGCCATTGCCTTATTGAGGATAGAGCATATTCAGAGATCAGCAAGCGCTTCTCTAATCTGATTTTTAAACTAAGTCACACATACAGTAACTTGGTTACACTATTGAATGATACATTATGATCTTTATTAAAATAAACCCCAGTAAGGATTACTGGGCTAAGCATCACACCCAGACCGAAGACCTCATCACTGCCCCACAGCTGTGATTTTGGACTGAGGCAGAAAGGAAGTAACAGGCCATTACAGGTCACCATGAGCAGCAATACAATAGCCCCAGATACCAGCTGCCTTCCCTCTTTTGCTGCTCACCACCACCCCCCATCCCCTCAAAGCTGGCAAGAGCTTTTTTTCCCTTCCCCCCTTCAAGAAGATGATGATGTGCTAACAAGTTCCATCCCTACAGTTACCTACCACAGGAATTCCTCTGCAGTCGCTGCTGCAAGGATCCTTTTACACCCAACGCAGCCAGCTTCGTACCAAAGCCACAGTTCTAGGCGGACATTCTCAAGTGCTCAGTCACACCCCCAGTTAACTTCACAACGAAATCTGCCTGGCAGTTCCCCAGTTAATTCTTCAGAATCAGCCACGCTACAGCTGCGCTGTGGCTTTTGCAAGCCACCTACACTCTCCCACCTAGCCACGCTGCCTTTTGTTAGAGCAAACTAATGTAGCTAAGTAAGAACAAGTCACTGTAGGCTCCTCAAATGCCCAAACCCAAACAAGGTCCACCTATTTTCAAGTCTCCAAAACGGAAGAGATATTCCTTCTCTTCCAATCCACCTCTGAGACAAGCTTTCCTGCAAGACTGTTTTACCTGAACAGCTTCATTGTTATTTTGGTTCTCCTGGAGTACAGCTGAGAACTGACATCCCATGAGAACGACCCCAACGGCAAGAGAGCGAGCCGCGGCCTGAACTCAGTTTGAACAAAGCGGAAGTTACAGAGTGAAACAGGAAGCTCAAGTTAGGCTTCTCTCACTCTAGAAAGGAGAAGGGGGACGTTAGAAGAAACCAGAAAGCTCACGTGCTGCACAGCAAAGCTCCTGTGCTGGGGGAGAACACGCCTCCCTCTTCCTCTTGTCTTCTACATGCTCAGGAGATGATTAAATAACCCCATTCAACTGCCAGGCACTCCTGGAGAAAGATACCCTTTTATCTTTCTGCCTCACACAGCACTCTGAAATACTGCTGCTTAACGTTCTGCCCTACAGGAAAAGGGCAACTGCAGAAACACCCCCAACTGCAAATGTATCCAGGCCAAACCTCAGTCTGAATTTTTCTACTGTACAGTCCCTTTTTGTCTTTAGCTGGCTGCCTCCCTCCCCTCCCTGAGCCCCAAATCAGTGTTTCACACAAGGACAGAGAAGATCTGTAGTTAGAGGGAAATGTTAGGTTTATTTATTCTCAGTGACAAGCTGGATAATGGCTGCATGTATGAGCTGGGAAGGAGAAAAAGGAAGAGAAATGGCTGAAGTGCATTGGAGATCTTACTTTTTGTCTGTAGGTGTGATACTGCCATTGACTGCTGTGCTGTCTGCTGCCTGGATGGAGGTGGATCCTGTTTCCTGGGGGGGGTGGAGGGGTGAAGGGAAAAATAGATAAAAAAATATAACAAATACAGTGTACAGCTCTGGAAGAACTGCAAGTCCTCTTCACAATAAGGAAAAGGCATCAACACCAAGATTTGCCTTACCTCTTCACAAACCTTCAGCTTCTTCGTGATGGCTTGGTAACAGACAGCTGGCTGTATAGAGAAGACAAAGGATTCAGGGGACGGACAGTGCTGATTTGCTCTGCTGAGCAAACAGACCATATCCTTGTTACACAGAAACAGGCACCTCACCCGCCCACCACCATCTGCAAAGCAGGAAAGCTCTCAGGCTTCCTGCAATGCAAGAAAATAAAAACAAAAAGCTATTGCAACATACTAAGCTCTTCCTTTCCCCACCCTGCCCCAGCAATGCAGCCTGTCTTCTTATACAGGTACGACAACCTCCTTCCTGTAGTTCACATAACAAGCTCCTCTAGAGGCAAGGATCCAAGGCATCCCTGCTCTCACATGTGGTCCAAAACCCAGAGATGTCTCCAAAGCCTGCCTTAGGGCACCTTGCTTCCTGTCTATGCTCAGTATTGCAAAACAACTGTGGAAGCAAAGCCTTCTTGGTTAGTATGAGAAGGCACGTGGCTTTCAACAGCTGTTAATGCAAAGATGGCTCCTTCCCATGCTGCTTATCGTGAGCTTGTCTAGATTAAAACTCTTAGCTTCCTTCTGTCTGTGCCCAGATTCTCAGCTAGATAGAAATCTTGTTTCATTTGATTTGGTCTTTCCTTTTCCTCCCGACGTTCACTGCTGAAGATAAAATCCTGCAAGGCTTCTAACTCCCAGGAGATAAATTGGCTGTATTTTACATGGAACTTTTCTGGCCCTGGAACTTCTCCTGCCTTATTCAGTTAATTGACAGCTTCATCCAGATGAGGGAACTGGTAGGACAACCAAAGAAAATCAAACAGGGTTTTTAAACAGAAAACAGCTTTTCCTACCCCTCGAAGCTCAATCTACAGAATTTTCTACAACAGATCTGTCAAATCCTCCTGCTAGATAATCTTTAATTAAACTATTCACTGTACTGAATGCTAAATCATTCTAAACCTTAAGGTTAGGAAGTAACTGAACTACCAGATTGCATGTGAGAATCTAATTGCTGCTAGCCCCCAAAGAACATAGTTTCAGGGCTCTTCACACATTCTCCTTGCACTTAGTCCCAGCAAAGGGCAAGATTCCAAGCTAGACAGGCCAGCAGAACAATCCTGTCTGCCAAATCCTCACCTTCTCTGTTTGACTCAGCAGGAAGTGATGAAAGTGTGGATCACTGTCCTTCACAGGCTACAAAAAGAGAGAGTACAGGCTCAAAAACATTCCCAGAGAGTCACTGAGCAACCACAGCACACTGTTCTCCCAAGCTGCATGAGAACATAGCTTAACGCGGAAAATATCAAATGTATCAGCCGTATCAAGCAGCCTGTTTCATTTAAGCAGTTTACATTGTTTCATTCTGAAAACGAAAGCCATTCAAGCCAAATTCTTCATTTTTGGACATCTGTAGGAAAATCAAAGAACATGAGAAGAACAGATCTCATATTCTGCTCCTCCTTCTTCCCAAGAGAATGAAAACTCTTCAAGGAACCAGAATTCTATGAATTGGCTGGAGATTACCCCTAGCACTGTCACATGCTAGGCAAATCCATGTTAACAATGACAACTTCAGGCCCAGATCTCTCACCTCCCCAGGGAGTAACATGTGCACCAGCACAGAGTCACGCTGTTCTCACACTGCTTTACTGATCCCTTATTTATGCACAGAACCAAAAGGTTTCCAAAAGCTGATTATGAGGGATGTCAAATGAAACCACCCCATGGGATTATATACAGACAAGGAAAGACTACCCACATCATCTCCTCCAGTTTTGGAAATCCAGTCCCAGAAATACTTTTGAAACAAGAAATGCAGAAACGAGTGCAGTAAGTTGAGTGAATCTGCAAATGGTTCTACGAAGACTGAAATCTCACTTCCTAGCACAGTGCTTAATTTTGCAGGATACTGTCTAGCTTCGTTACGCTACAGAATGACAGAATGAGAGCATCTTGCTTTGTTCCTACAGGAGGAAGAGAAGATCTCGCTGTTTTACAGCCCAGACAAAAGGTTCTAAATTTGCTTGCACACACTCAATTCCTAGATGGCATATGTTAAAAAGATTCTCACCTCACTGACACTTGGAGGCCATTTAAATCCAGCCACTGTCCCAGTCATCACTCTCTTCACTGTACTTGACTCTGGAATCGTGAGGTCCTGAGGAGACAGAAGGAGGATCGGAAACAGCTTACAACTTGGCTCAGTGGTTGGCCACAGCATGTTGATCACATGAGCAGACATACAGAGTTTTGAAAAGCATTACAAATGCCTTCCATTTCACATGCCTTCCCATGAAGTGTTCATATTAACCACAGGGTGTATTATCAACACAGGTGAGGTGAAGAAAACATGAACTGCCAACAAAGGAATTCAACCACAGTTACGGCTTCGGGAGAATCCATTCTTCACATGCAAGAGTAATCACCACACTTATACAGTATCATGCAATGAGCAGAAAAGCAAATGAACACACTTGATCCAGCATTTTCCTCTGGTGGATGCAAAAAGCTAAGTTAATGGGTGAAGAACATCACCGCAGTCAGGGGTCTGAATTCTTCTAATCCTTCCCTGTCATAAAATAGTAGCCTACCTGTGAACAGGACAACCTTCAAAGCATGAGGCTTATAGTCACCTCTGCTCAAGTTTGCAGAATCCACGAGACAAAAACTGATACGCGGACTGCCCCATTCACTCAACAGGCCCTGATCTGTAATGTCACGATAGTACTTAATGCATCAGGCTTTTTACTGTTGAGCACATTAAAAGTTATATTTATTTCCCCAGGATATATAGGTTAAAATAGGTCTTGGTGCTGTAGGTCACAAACATACAGATCTTTATGCTATTTGAAAAGAATGTGCAAGATTTCTGCACAGTATGTGTTATCTTCCTGAAATGAGGGCTCAGAAAAGGAAACACGTTATCCCCACTCCAAAATTACTCCCTGAGAATGCACAATATACCTTAGTGTCCACATAAAAGCACAAGAGAAGAGCACTGTTTGTAAAAAAGGTAAGAACAAGGTTCCTGAAGGCAACCCAGATTGCTGCAACTGTTTCATCTGTTAGCAGAAGCAATTTAGGTATCAGTATTCAACCCTTGAAGTGTCTGGGAAGATCTTGCACGCCAGAATTCTCTTTGAAGACCACACTGCTGTTTCAACTGGTAAATCGTGGATGAAACCTACCTATGAAGTCAGATTGGTCCTTTGAAAGTATCTGTATAAGCTTAACTAGTAGAGTATTTGAATGATCACGTATGCCTACAGAGCATTTCTAGACAGAGCACACCTCAGCAACAAACAGATTCTTGAAACTGGCGCACCTTATTACTTGGAAAGCCAGAATTTGGCCTGTGATGGGATAAAAAATCCCAATACTGCAGTAATTCAGGGCAGTGACATGAACATTTTCTACTCTAGGACTAACAGTTTGGGAAACTGTAAGAAGGAGGCAAGAAGAAAAGATATTAAAGTTATTTCACAGACTGAAAAATAGCATTAAGGCAGCAGTTACATTTCCATTGCAGTTTCTTTAGCTGTCAGTATATTACTTTGCAGATGCTATAAGGCTACTTTCCTATGTTAACCTGCTTATTTTCAGGGTCTGTGGGCAGACATTTATCACACAGCTGGCCATCTCTTTATGATAAGCTGTTTAAAACCACTCTGCTTGCAATTTGCCAGTAAAATAATTTCTGCTACCACAATTAACTCACTCAAAGCACTCCAATGCCCTGAGGTGGCTAATACAGCAAAACCTAAGCATGCAATGTGTCAGCACTGTCGGAATTCTCCCAGCCATTAGTTGTGATCGATTTTTGAATCAATCTAGTTCAAAGACACAAAAAGCATTTTGCAAGTGGAAAAAAAGACTCCGTGGCTTATTCTAACAGAAATATGGGAAGATACAACATGCTCATAGAAAGACACTTTGAGAGGTGAAAGTAAGTTGCTGCTAAAGTGTTTTTCTGCATCAGTCAAGTCACAAGCTCTGTAATTATTAGTAAGTATTCACAAATACGCATCTATTCCTCCTCTCCTCCAGATCCCCCCCAAAGGAGAAACTGATGAGCTCTGTTTACAGCCTGACTTCACAGAAGCTGGCTCTAAAAAAAAGCCAGTATTTCCTTCATAGCCAATATCTGAGATGATCAGCTTCATTTTACTGCATCAAGAGTTTGCTGTTCAACCAGTGAAGGCCAATCCATTCATAGTTTTGGAGATCAAAGACCACCATCTTGATTTTCATCCTGAAGTGCACTGAAAGCCAAGATTGTGAAGCACAGCATAACATGATGTCTTTGAAGCACAAGTGGGTGCTGCATGGTCAACCAGCTGAAGTCTCTCAACAGTCTTCAGGTGTAGTCTCCGACAGAGTGTGTGCATTCTAATAATCCACTGAAATAATTATCCATGTAGAAAAGGAAGATCTGTATCACAACAGTGAGTTCCTCAATAAATAAAAAGGCTGGAACTCCAGATGAGGGTAGACGAAGTATCAGTGGCAATCACTGCTGTCACAACATCCAGAAATAGCAGAAGTAAGGGGAATAAAATAAGAATGCTCCAAGGCTGGACCTTTATAATGGAGGATGGAAATATATCCTAGAGCGCAGAAGCTGAAATGAATACAATTAATTCTTCTGGTGGATTCCCCAGGCTACAAAGAGTTTCTTCTTTAAGCCCTATCCTTTCAGAATACCTCAACCTCTCTAAGTACTGAGGGTGAATTTGAGTGACTACTACTCACTCATACAAAGTAGTTGAGATGGGAGAAGTCCAGAATCAGATGAAGACCCATAACTCTTTGCTAATCCTTCCCACACAAACTGAGCTTGAGGGATGGCAAGATGAAAGGTGAAGTCTCACAATACAGCTCTCAAAGCCCTCTCAAAGATAGGAATAGAGCCACTTAAAATAACTATCTGGTAAATACTACAGGAAGAATCAACAATATGCTTGCCCAAGGTATCAGGCAGCCAAATGGTCTAGAAGTAGTAACATGGAACAGCCTAAACCTGATACTGAACTGACTCTTCGTGCTGGCCTGTTAAGTCAAGGTGCCAGCCAACCCTAGAGTCCATCTGCAAAGTCCACAGGGCACTGGCGGACATGCACAACACAAACCTTCTCATCCTTGGGTGGACGCCCCCGCTTTCGGGGGCTCTGATCCTGGGCTCTTTTCAAAGGTGATTTTGATCCTCTCTCTGACGATACAGAAGAGACCCTCTTTTTTCCTTCCCCTGTGCCCTTCTTCAACTTCCCTTCAGACAAACTGGCTTTGCGTTTCTCTTCCCCAGCAGACTGCTTGCCTCTTTCTTCACTGGAATTACGCCGATTCTTCTCTTCATTGGAGTTATGGGAAGACGCCTGAGAGATTACAGAATAGAAGATGGTAAGGAAGGAAGAGAAGAGCTGGAATGATTTTCATGCAAAACCAAGGATGTGAAGGACCCTGTGCTGATTACTATCAAGCAAAACAACAGCACAGTTAACTTGAAAACTAGTATGTTAGCCCTTTGAAGTCGGTGAGTGAAGTTCTTGGTTAGTTCTCCTGCAAAAACACAGCAGTTTAAGTAAGCAAGTAACAGAACGAGCCACTTGAAGACTTGCTGGGAGTGTGTGCACATATATGAGCTTCCAACCTACCAAAGACAAGATCAGTAGGTATCAAATTCTAGCCTCAGACTTAAGACTGATTTATCAAATCATCATAAGCAGCTCCAGTAGCCTCTTCGGTTTCTCCATCAAACAACATTTTCCCACCAAACAAGACTGAATGGGGAAGAAGAACGGATAGGGGAAAAACCCCCCAAGGAATGAAAACAAACTCCCCTCAACTTGCCAGAGGAAAAAAACTCCTTCCACTTAAAAAAAGCATCTGACCATCATTCATGCCGAGACTTGTTTTGATGCACACAGTAAAAAAGAACCCACTCACCTGGTCCTTGCCTTTGGTTTTTCTAAGGAACTCCTCCACAGCATCCACAGCCTGCTGGAAGCGCTTACCCTTGTTAATCTTTATCATTTCCTCCTTGTGAGGGTGATAAGGCTTTAGCTGCTCCACTTTGATCCAAGCACTAGAAACACATTAAAAAGAAAAAAGTTTGTTATATTCTCCAAACAGCAACTTTCTCAACCATCCTACTTTTAGAAACACAAAGATACATTTTTTGCTCTGTACCACTTGAAGAGCTGCAATTTCTGCATCCACCAAGAACTTTCTTCTGGCACTTTTACTTGGTTTCTCTCGAGTTTCATATCCTCTCATGCTAAACAGTGCTCCTCTCTAAGCGTTATTCATATCCTCTATCAGCAAGATGGATGTGATCATAGGTACTTGTTTAGAACACAGACAGACTATTGACTGCTCTTGGATCACCAGAAGGAACACCCACAACCACGTGCCCCCACATACGACAGCCAATACGAATCTGCTCGAGAGGTGGTTGAGAGCAGAGGCCACATAACAATTCTAAGCCATCAAACCCTTGTTCAAACATACTGTGCACACACAAGTGTCTGCAAAAACTGGACAAAAACCTAAAGTTACGTATTTCACAATAGAACCAAACACAAAAAAAGCAAACACTACAGCTCATCATTGCTGAACATATTTCTGAGGTACCTTGATACTCTCTGCATGAAACATTTTAACTTTTGAGGAAAACAGAACCATTTTCTTCACTGTTGATAGTTTAAGGTAACTGGTACAGTAACACAGTATTAACCTGACTGCAGTCCTAGGAGGAAACTCAAACTTCCCTGTTTCCACTGCTGCTAAATCAGCCTTGGACATTTACCAAATGGTTAAGCAGTAACATACAGGGCAGCAACTCCACTTTGCTTCGGGCTGACAAGCTCTTGTAGCACACCTCACCACGGCTTAGGGGAATGCCTTTGCCTTCAACATTCCTTGTAGCCCTTGCAGAGATTAGACTACCTTCCTCTCCTCCCAGATGCAACCCCAGACTTAGCAGCCACACTGCTACAAAGTCTTTTCTGTCCTACTGAAAACAGAACTGCCTAAGTTTTAGAAAAGCTTTTTCTGAGCTAGGGTGGCCAGCAGTGCTTCTTAGCTTAGGGCAACCCAACATGCAGTAAAAACCAGTTAAACTGATTTTCTCTGGTCCTCAAACGTCTGTGTTACAAACACTGACTAGCCATGATTATAGGTTTTAAATATTCTCCAGCGCAGTCCAGCTCCTGCAGCAGGTGAAGTGGTTTCATAGCTGCCTTTTCAGACACTGTAAGCACGATGTCACAGCTAAACTGAACATAAAGGTGAAAACAGTAAAAATAATGCTTGGCTGAATCTTGCTTGTCCTCTCTTCGTGAAGTTGCAAAGTCCAGTAAACTCTTTAAAACTTCATGGAGATCTTTCTCTTCACTGGCATAAGCCATTGTTTGCAGTCAACACCTACTGGCTTAAAGCAGACTGAGACTTTTTAGGTCGCATTTGGAGACATCATGATTCCACCACAGCCTGGAAGCAGAACCCAGTACTCTGCTGCATGCAAAATTGAATCCTTTGGCTTAGTTTACATCAGCTTCATAATAACTGACTTAATTTACTATAACAAGTAAAATCATTACTTTCAGACTAGAGCCTGCCATACAGCAGCTATTGAGAGAAACCCTCCTAGCTGCACAGACATCAAAGTGAAACGTAACTTAAAATTCTCTTACGCTGTAGAGCTCTCCTGTGGCACTGACTGACAATGTACCCCTAGGTACAACATCAGCTCATGACAAGCCTTGCCCTTGTGGATATAAAGGAAACAAAGTTTTTGATCACATGATAAGAAAGCATGTAAAATGTTGCCAGATTTGAATGTCTAAATACAAATAGCTTTTTTTTTCTTCCACTGTCAAGGCACCCTCTAAGGTTTGCTGCACAGACTATCCTTCCTCACTGCACATGTTCATTAACTTCCTCTCTCATTCTTTTCCTTTGGTATGGAGAAAGCCTGAAGCACAAAGTTTACTGGCTCCTGGCTTTGAAGGAACATCTTGGCACTTGTGATTCCCTATGACAAAGAACTAGAGATCTCAGACACACACTTGAAAAACAGTCTTAAATGCTGCTTCAGGGTTAAAAATAAACTAAAAAGAAAATAAAGACCAATATTTTTAAATTATTATTGTTTTTCCTTTCTAGTTTATTCTTTGTGTGTCACTTACCTGGACAACCTTCTGTAAAATATGAACAAGTCTTTTGACACCAGATGTCCACAAGCATTTATGCATGCAGTGTTTCTAACACTTGAAAACAAAATCACTTTCCACCAAACAAAATAATTCATGTTTATACACAAGATCTCTCTCTTAAACAATATCCTCAAAGCTAATGAAGGCAAACATTTAGGTAAGAGGTCTCTAGGATGCAACATATAAAAGGTGGTCTCTCCTGAGTCAATGAATTAATGCCCTAGAAAAGCATTAGTGACAGAACATTACTGAAGTGTCATATTTAAAATAAAATTGTATTAATGCTGCTACACAGAATCAGCTGGTATCTGTACAGAACAGACTAAATGGGAAGTGAAAAGATGTAAAAAAAAAAAGATGCCTGTTAGTAATGGGTTTCTCCAAACTCTTCCCCATCCCCTCCAAAACATCATTCTGATAAAAATCACTCCTCAAGTAAAATCCATGTGATATTCATGAACAATAATCAAAGCTTCAAATGCTTGTAAAGCAGAGGCAAGTATGAATGTGATCTGGAGCTGCATGGAGAACAGTGGGCACAGAAGAGACAGAACTAGAGACACCAGGATATGAGCTTAGGACAGGCAAGGAGACCTTAAATCCCCTGACCTTCTAGCCACACTCTCTTCCAGTCTACAGACACCAATTTCTACTGATAAACTGGAGAAAATAAAGTGGAAGAATATCCACAAGTACTTGCAATTTGCAAGTCTTATAGCTAGGGATGGAAAACAGTGGCACTGTATTGCCAAATTTCTATTACTTACTCCAGTCTGGAAGAAATTTCATAAAGTTTTACACTGTAGCAGTTTAGATGCCCATACTAATGCTAACACAACCAAATTCGAAAGTAAAAAGAGAATTGCTTGGCTACTTGTGAGCACACAACGGAAAAATCTAGATGGGTTTCCTGCTGTTAAAAGGGAATGACCTGATTTTCACCAGTAAAACAACTCAAATGGTTGAACTCTGGAATTTGATAAGTAAACTTCTTAATTGGAAAAAACCCCAAACAATTAAAAAAAACAACAGCCCCAAAATGACCACACTCTATTAGAATAAACATCCATGCAGCTAAAAGGAGGGGATACTTATCAAAAGAAAACAAGCAGCCGAGAAATACTGGAAGAAATTGTAAGTATTGTAAGCAATACAAAAGTTCTGCAGAGCACTTACACATCCAAAGATGTCAGTAAGAGGGGGAAAGGTTTTTACCAGAGTAGTTCTCAGCTCCACACGCTGCCTGACAGTATGTCCAACAACATTCCAGCTGGCTCTGCCACACAGCAGTCTGGCTACAGCAACACAGAGCTCTGCATGAGATACTCTGCCTGAGAAACACCAGCCACGGCAGCTAACCCGCTGTCAGCTTACCCTATATCCTCTCCCTCCTTCAACTGACAAAGAGTCCAACAACTGGCAAATTTTAAGAAAGTGCTTTCTGATGTCAGGACCCAAAAGAACATTTCAGAAAGATGACAGCCAGAAACTTCTCTCTCCTGGAAAACCAGGGAGAACAGTGGCACAAGAGGGCAAGTGCTTGCATCCCAACAGGATATGAAGGACGGGAAGGCTGATGGAAGGAGGCTGTAGATTATTATACTTATCTTAGATTGCAAGCTTCCTCCAATTTTTCCTTAATATATCAAGTCAGGAAGTGCCCCTTGACCCCATCACATTTAGTGAGAATATTTAGTTTTGTACTGATGCTTCGAAAAGATGCTATGAGTAAGAATGGACTGCTCCAGCTTCCTGCTAAGACTTTGATATACATGACTTGCAAGACCATCTGGCCATTACAGAATATCTAAGGGGAGAAGAGGGTGGGACAGGAGGTGAATGTGTGTTCACACACACACACACATCTCTGATGATGGCAGGACTCTCCCTAGTATTTCATAGAATGATACCTTCAAAGCAATGAGGTTTTTTAGTTCTGACAATGTCACACTGAACTCCCAAGCAGGCCATAAAATGGGAGAATATTTTGAACTAGGTGAAGCACATCAAGACAGACTTGCAGGCTACAGGCCTGCCAGTCTAGTAGTTCTAACTAGTAAAACCAATAAATGCACATATATAGCAATGTGGAAGTTCTTACATTGTGGTACAATTGTTTATGCTCCCATAATTGGAAGCTGTTACATGCTTGCTGGGTCTGTGGGCAGGAAACATCAACTCCTCTTGATTTTAGATTAAGAATCCTTTTAAAGTGACTTACTCTGAGAAGAGACACTCAGAAAAAGAACTCCTAGACAGAATAGGAAAAACCTCCTTATCACTCTGGAGAACTAATTAATCAGAGGCATTGCATGAGTATGAGCATCACAGTTAAGGCAATGATTTAGGACATGGATATTCTATTCCTACTATGAATACTGAGGTGGCTTTCACTGCGGTAAAGTTCATGTGCACTTCACTGTTTACACAAATAAGCAAATTCTTCTTGCATAGATAGAGAATCCTTACCTTCCAGAAAACCTATGACTTTGAAGGTTTCAGAAGGAACTAACTCCACCAACACAATAAACATCAGGGGCACAGAGCTCAGGAGAAACTTTATCAAAAGCCAGGTCTTAAAGCACAGTCTGAATGCACCCGTGCTCTCACTTTTATGTCTTTGGCCAAAACTGCTCTGAGCCTTCCAGTTAATGTATTTAGTCACTGCAGCATTGCACTGGATCAGCAAATACTAGCATTCAATTCACAGGTAAAGAACACCACATTAGCTTATTGCTGTATCCTAAGCTATTCAGGATTTCACAAATAATCAAAACTTATCCATATACTACAGCACAAACACTTTCACACTTAGCAGTCTGCTTTTATTCACCCCTCCACTCTGCTCAGATCCATCCACAACAGTTCTTACTTCCAAGAAGCTCTCTCCTTAATCTTTGGTAGAGCCACGTAAGTCAGGAGGAAACAATTTTTACCTAGCCTGAAATGGTGGCATTTCTGGCCAGACCAGTTACCTGGGAATCCTCAGAAGAAAGCCTAACTATTGAGTTCGAGATTGCCTATCTATTGACAAGCGGGCAACTGAGGCGGCAACCAGCCTCAGAAGTTTGCGAGAGGGATTCTACCGGGCAACTGCAGCACCTTCACCTCACACAGACTGGACAGCAGGCAAATGGCTGACAGCCAGATCTCACCTGTTAAACCTCGACAGAGCAAGGGACAAGAGCTGTAAAAAGGGATCAGTGCTGTAGTAACATCACCTTACAAACATGAAGGTGGCAGAAGTGCTAGAAAAGAGACGCAACGTGCGCTAGAATCAGTGTGAGTAACCACAGCCCGCACCGCAGCCAGCGCTGGAGCTCTGCCCCGGAGCTCTGCACCCTCCCCTTTGTCACACTGGCCATGATGGAGAGTAGGGACCTTCTGCCAGTTACGTATATTTACTTGTTGTTTATACACACCTAGAAAAAAGTATTTGCAAAACACGTTAGTTTACTTGCACAAAGGAAGTACAGGGATTCTCTCTTCATGCTCACGTTTTAAGTGAAATTATTTACATTTTTCCTGATTTGGTTCATTGATTATGCTCAAAGATAAGGATTTTCTCAAGGAGCACATTGGTTAGACCAGCAGAGTTCTAACCAGCACTCTTCTAAAGTTGCAAGTCAGGACAGAACAGGCACACGAGCTTCTCTCTCTTCTGTCCATCAATATTAGTTTAAAAGCACAACAAAAGGGACTGTATTTATTTGTATTTAATTTTCAGGTAGGGCATACCTGTGAAAGGGAGCAAATTTCTAAATCATGATTATCTAGCAGGGTATGATTAAATTTCAGAAGCTGGAGATGGGGGGGATGGGGAGACACAACAACAACCACACTACCTTACTGTGCCAGATGACTGGATTTTCCCAAGCCAGAGCTCTAAAATCGTGTAATAAATCCCGATTATTTTGCAGCTCTGAACTCTTCATTTGCACTCACGCTGCTAATCGCAGCTAAAGCACCCCAGGCGTAGCAATGCTTTCTCCAAACTTCTCTTAATAAAAAAACATCTCTGTATTTGACTCAGTAATGTGAAACAGAATAAACGAGAACAATCAGGAGAGAGTGAATCTCTTCAACCTTTAGAACTTGATTAGCTCCAAGAAGCACGTTTAACAACAATGCCACCACCAAAAAAAAAACCTCACTCTGCCCTCAAAATAACCTTCACCTACCTCACATTACTAGAGATCCAACAAACTTTCCTATTCATATGCAACATATACTCCATCAAATTCAGATCTCAGTTCATAATGGAAAATTATTTCTAACTATCGAGCAAAAATAATTTAGTAGTCAAAAATAATTTCCTTAAGGAACATCCAATAAATGGTCTAAGTTCTTATTACTTTATTCCTGAAATAAAGGGTTTTCTAGTCTTCCACAGATGTTTGTAATTTTTTCCACTTATTCATGACTTAATGCAAAATAGCAGAAAGGGAAAAAACCTGTAAAATTAGCAAAATAATTTTCAGTTTCCTGAAATATTCAAGTCATCACGTTTTTGGGTTTGGGTTTTTTATTGTTGTTTTGTTCTGGTTTTTTTTTTTCCCCTCCAGTTTGTAAGTATCTAAGAACTATAATTTTGTACACGTGTTTGGAATCAATAAATTCTGCCTTGCAAAAAAAGGTCGTCTACAATAATTTTGGCTTTTCTATTCCGTAAAGTCGTCTCAAATCACAGCAAGAATGTTTTCAGTCATCAGGTATGACAGTATATTCTTTTACAAATGGCAAGTATAGAGCTGGTTTATCCTTCTGGCATAAAAATACATGCATACTCTTAGCTGTACCTTTCTCATGCACAGTTACATGCTAAAATCTAGCCCAGTCAAATCACATCTACTCCCCTAAAATGGCAAATTTCCAAGAACTTTCCTTCACAGTGGCAACTGAAACCCTAACCTAATTGTGTACGTAAGGCTTTGCAGCCTTTAGACACCCACGTTAGCAGCTCTAGCATGCAGTACTAGTTCAAGTGCTTTTGCACGTAGATCAAAGCCAATCCTTTGCAAAGCTACACTGCACTGTGTTAGTAAATAATTCTTCCACAAAAGATCCATATTACATGGCACGGTACTTTCACCAGATGAAAACAAGCAGGTACATACTGATCTTCTGTTCCAAAAAACTTCACAAAGAAGCACTTTTTTCCACGAGGTTTCTTCAGATCTTTAGGTGGATTAACAATCTGAAGGTGATTAGAAGTGAAAGTTAAAAAGCACATAATGAAAATTTATACTCTGTGATTTTACTGTCATGTGTTACAGCTACTGTAATTTCTTTAATTACTTTTTTTTTAATATTTGACCAGGAAGAGAACTTGAATCTGTTAAGTCTTTCAAGTAAATACGTAACCCGTTTGTTTCCTTAGATGTGGGTACGTTGTAGCAGAGTGGAAAAGTACCCAAACCCCACGGGGACATCACTACATTCTCAGGGAGCTTTTCTCCTCCCTCTCCCCAGGAGCTAAGCCAGCAGTTTTTGAAAATTTAGAAAGTCAAATGGCATTATTAGAAGTTTGTTGCATTTAAGTCATTTTTAAAATTTACACTCAAAGCTTTTTTTACACTCAGAACACATTGCTTATAAAGTTTAAAATATTAGTAAAGAGGAAAGCTATCTTTTAGTTACACAGGTGACACTTGTAGGGTAGACTGGACATCACTTGATCCAGTAACCAAACATTCAGGGTTGTCAGCCACCCTGACAACTTTTCCCTGCTGCACGCTGTTATCTCTGCATGCTTAGTACCCCAAAAATAAAAGCACAGTTCTTTCAGAGAAGTAGAAATAATAAAAAATGGCACATAGAATTCATTTTTTTAAAAAATCCTTTTGGTCTTTCATCAAAAAAAGCAATAACAAATAAACAAAAAACAAACCACCACAACTAAACCAGAAAATTTAACTACTCCTTACCCCCAAAATTATTACTCAAAAAACACAGCTCTAAAACAGTATCTCGAGAAGCCAGACTCTTTATTTCTATTATTATATTAACTGCATTTAACCAATTTACTATGGGAGGAAATAAAACTGTCTTACAGAAAGTGATAGGGATTAAATAATCAAATCTGGGAATCACAGTCAGTTCCAGAGCTGGATGAACTGCTCTCTGTTGCTTTTCATTCCATCTGAACTAACAGCTGTCAGTGACAGGCTAAACTTCCAGATCAAATAAAGCCCTAAACTGCTTCACAGTTAAGATTTGTGGGGTATGTATTTAAAACAGACAAACAAACCCACCAACAAACATTCATCTTCAATTAAAATGCTTTCAGGAAAATCTTTCTCTGTGCAAAAGGAAAAAGCAAAAAACAAACAAAAAAAACCCCAAATGACCAACACCACCAAAACTAAGAAAGAAGCAATAAAAAATGAAAACCACAACAACCAAACCTCACCTTTCCTGGCCATGGAGGGTACCGGCCCAGCTTCCCCCTAGAGAAAAAAGGAAGTATTAGGTATGAGAACAAGAAAAAACCCAATTGTCCTATGTCTACCTTTTGCGTGATATCATATTTGTCATATTCTGAGAGTTACAACTTACAGTCAAAACCTATTATGAAAGGCAAGATGCAGAGCTGACACACAAGCATTACACTGTTAGAAACCTGTACCCAAACTAAGTCTCTAAGCAGTCTGCGTGAACTTGCTGGACTACCAGAATGTAAGCGAAGAGCAGCAGCAGAGCTACTGCCTGGGAGACAGAGCACTGCGGTGCTTACTGCTCTTGTAAACCTGGGCAAGGAACTGAAAAAAGTATTGTTGCAGGCAATCAAATCAAAGTTCAGGTTGATAATTTCTATCCATCCAGAGAGAACAGTCTACTGAGCAGAGGAGCCAGCAATTTCCAGCTCCGGGAGCTGAGATTCTTAGAAGTTGTCACAGGAAAGCATTAATGGCAGGATCCCCTCAACAGGTGTTCCATTATCACTTCTTCAGGTGCTCAGCGCTACAGGAAATCAGCACTTACAGGGCTGGATGGAAACCCCCGAGGTCTCCTACTCAGGAAATACAAAATCACAGTTCCCTGACTGTTTGAAGGTAAAACCAGAGTGACAACGGGAAATGGCTTCTGACAGCTTCGACGGGGACACCCGAATCTGCAAAACCCCACTGTTTTCCCGGGTTGTTGTATGGCCTCATTAAAGCACTGCCGAGAAATGGCATCGTTGCACTTCCTAAGCATCTACTAACTTATTTATGTCCGCTCTTACCTCCCTTGGGAGAAGGCCGTATTTCCAACCGAGCGCCCCTCTGTCCCGCTCCCCTCACCCCCTCCATCTTACACAGGTTCTTTTACGCGCCGCCTCCCGTTAGCCTCCGGTGCCGGGCGGGCTGCGAGGCACGTCTGCCTTCCCCTCGGCCCGCTCCAGGCCAGCCCCGCGGCCCCAGACCGCCTCCCGCCGCCGCCCCCCCCCCCCCCCCCCCCCCGCCCCGAAAAACGGCGGCGGGGAGAGCGGCCGCCCCGGCCCCGGCCCCGCCCCCCCCCCCGTCAA
>WTSP01009514.1:0-24586 GCA_025331215.1 Actenoides lindsayi | reverse complement strand
GAAAACACACCACCCAACCAGGCAACCCCCCCCCGCCCCCAGTTAAATGAGATATTAGATGATAGCCATTTTAACTACACTGTGTGCACACTGGGTCACGTTCTCTGAACATTGCAGTTCTTCATACCCTTTGAAGTAGGAGGGCCTGATGCTTCTTTTGCATCTGTCTAAATTTTAAGAGTTCATATTCCTATTGCTGTTTCTCTGTGATTCCAGAGTTATCCACCTCTCTGCTTTTTTTTTCTCCTAGATTTCTCTGCGCAGCTTTCTCTAAGAAAAGCAATTTGTGTTATATGGCTTTGAAACTGATCTTGGACTTGTGTGAGCCTTGGCAATCAGGGCACCTGGCTTATCACTCATCTTCATTATTATGGCAATATCTGGAGAATTTTCTGGTGTTATTAGTTCTGTTAAGTGTTTTCAACTGCTTTATCTTTGGTTTTGTTTGAATTTCGTTTTCCTTTTGTCTTGACATGTGCTAGCTATTGAGTATTGTATGTATCATCAATATTTTTTGTTTTCACTTGTGTGTTATCTGAAAATTTGTAGCTGGCTACTCATGCTATGTGGAGCTTCAGCTTGTGTGAGAGCAGTGTTTGGAGAGAGGCATTATGTCTGCAGGAAACCACCTTTGCTAGTCTTACTGGTCAAAATTAACAGTTTCTTCCTTAGAATGTTAAGAGATTTTTCTTCAGTACCACAAAGGTGTAGGCAATTGGCAAATCAGTGATACAAATTTTTTTATGTTCTTGTTCTAGGACTGTTGGAAGACTTACCTAAATCCTTCCATATCACAAGACAGCCTTAGCATTCTTCTTGTATCCCAGTCTCTCCCTGCTTTCCCTCACCAAACCCTCTCTTTTCAGTCCAGTCCCAGAGGGCTCTTCCTTCCCAAGGCCAAGAACACGTGTTGCTTGCTTTGGTGTGGTGTTGGGGTTTTGTAGGGTGGTGGTAGCGTGGGTTTTGAGCTGATGTCTTTCCCTGTTCCTTTCCCCTCGTTTCCTTTATTTATTTATGTATTTCCACACACACACATGCCCCTTCCCCACCCCCAACACCCCCCAGTCTGCTTTTCCAACACTTTCTGTGCCAGGTCCAAGCTGCTCATGCTTCCGGTTTGGTATCTTTCTGGCTCTATATCTTCTGTTGAAATAGTTGACGGGCTTGCTAATGGTTTATTAAATAGCTCCCTGGTTTCTGCTTTAAGAGAGTAGTTGAAGTGGTTTAGATGGATATTTTCCCCTAGAATGCGCCCCGTGACATACTGTCCCCTAGAAATGTTTATGTAGGAAAGAGTGTGTTTACTCCACTTCCTGACGCTGTGAGAACTTCAGTTGAACTGTTCTGTTCTATCCAGGATTATTTCTTTGTATGTGCTTTCTGTACTTCAAATAAATAGATAAATGGTTCTGGCAGGGTAATTTCAGCATCTGCCAGAAGCTGTTATCTTCAGAAAGAAATAGGTGATGTTATCTACTGAAAATGTATGAAGACAGGTTGAGTGCAAAACATCTGCTTTGACACAGTGAAATTAACATGACCCATTTTTTGTGGCTGAGGGTAGACAGTAGGAAAGCTCCAGTGTTTTTGTGCCAATGAAATAATGCAATCCAGTGATGAGATCCTGATGCTTCTAAGATTCATGACTTCTTTATTAGACTTTATTTCTGTGATGGAGAAAAATTATTTTACATGTAAGTGCAACTTCAGTTGCGTTTTAAATTTACCGTTTCAGGAGTATTAATATTGTATGGGAAGTTAGTCTGCTTTTTAATTAAGTGTATAAGCTGCTGAGCCACCAAGTATGGTGGAACTACAGTATCAAATTATTATGAATAGTACATGATAGAAAATTCGTTTTTATGTAGTCACTGCGTGTATTCCCATAAAAAGACAGTCATTTTCCTGGCATCTGAGGTGTACAGGAACTTGAGATGCAGGTGTTGGGAGGAACCTTAGAATACCTCCAGTGCTCAGAAGGTCATTGGCTTGGGCTGTTTGAACTGGTTGGAAGGAATTACATGCATCTGTTTGTAGAGCCCTTTCATTGCGGGTCCTTCAGAGAAACGTTTTCATTAGGTAAGAGAATGGAACAGAGTTCAAGTTGTGCTTTTCTGACTTAAGTGTTAAACATTTTATATATATATATGCTTTTGTCTAAAATTATTGAAGTTCAAGAAGCTCTTGGTGGAGTTTATTACTCAGGACTTAAGATTTTCAAGAAATGGGGGTCCCTTATGTATATTCTCTTTTAGCTTATAGAAAAAACTTTGTCTAAAAGATCTCTGTAGCAGGAGCCATTTTACCCCCTTTCTCCACTGCAGCTTGGCTTGCTGTCCAAGAACTGGGTTTGGGCTTATCCTTTTGCAAGCTCAATAACTTGTTGCTTTGCCTGTGAGGCAGCCAGCTGAAGAGGGCAAAAAGCTGGGGCAACTGGCTCTGCAACTGAAGACTTTTTTTTTTTTTTTCCCCTGTATTTTTGTAACTGTTCTTTTGATAGGTGAGAGTTTTATAAACAGTTGCTGTGATTGGATCTTTGCAGGGTCTTGAGAAACTCTTTTAGAATACCTTCAAACTGGAACAGAATCTGCATTGCAGCCACCAACACTTTTGGTCATAAAAAAATTGCTTTCCCTGCCTGGATAAGCAAATAAGTGTATTTCACAAGGTTCTTGCCAGGAAGCTCAGTGCAAATTGAGGAAGAGATTAGTTTTTTGTATGCTTGTGAAGCTTCATTTCATAGTCAGGTGTTTAAAGGTGCCACCTCAAAAATCCAGTACACAATTTAACAAGCAATTATACCAAACAAAGAAAGCTTCCTATTATGTAATTATGTGGTTTTTATATTCTAATTACTTTGCTTTGACTAAATTGTTAGCTATATCTCATTTTGAATGGGATTATAAAATAGCAGCCTGAATTTGAATTGCATGGGTGGACTTGAGGGGCTAGTTATAGAATCTGCTTTGCTGGCTGAGGTGGACGTTGGTGTCCTGTTCCTTCTGCAATACTGGTACTATTCCCTCTTGCCAGAATACCTGAAACAAAATTGCTCCCCACTGCTTTTGTTTGGGAACTTGAGGAGAGGTACTCTGAGTAACAAGAAGAGTAAAAGTAGTATTGGCTTACAAGGGAAAGGTAAAAAAGATAATACAAAGATAGCAACGTGACTTTCTTGGAGTGTGGAACAGAAGAATCTGAGGAATCAACAGCAAAGCCTGCTGAATTCTATCTTGGGGAGAAGCATAAGATCACTACTGCAAACGAAGTTTCTCTGCAGAATATTCTCCACTGCAGAACACGCTCGTTGTGTTCAGTAACTCATTTCCTTACCTTATCCATTTAGGTGTGTAGTGTCTGGTAACTGTTTCAAGTGCCAAAATGTGGAAGATCTGGCATGCTGCTGTAGACTGGTGCTGAAGCTACTGTAAGCTGTACCATAGTCCACGAGGAAAAACCATTAGCATTGCAGAGGTATGCCACGTGTGTTGACCTGCTGTAAACCCCTAGTGTGTGCCAGAAAGTGAGGAGGAAGCATACAGCAGTACTACATGAAAGATGTAGCATGGGGTAGCCTGGATGGAGCAAAAATGCAGGAGGCTGAAGGCTTTGAGTCAAAGGAAAATGTTGATAAGCAACAGAGCAACTCTTATCCAGTAGTGGGACTGTTATTGCTTCTATCCTGAACTTCTGACAACTAGGGAGTTTTTCAGTTCTTGCTTTGCTTAAGATCATGTTTCTGCTACTGGTTTTAGGTTGATTTTTCTTCAGAGGTGAATGACTTGTTGCTTTTTAGCTTCTGAAAATTTGTGATTGTAAGGTCATTGCCTAAACAAATAGGGGATTTGTGGGAAGCAGATGAAAGATCTGCTGCATCTCCAGCTGATCCCTTGGTCTGTCCATTGCAGTTACAGCTCTAAACAACCCAAAGAGCTTGATCGATCTTGTTGACAACACATCTTTCCTTGCTCCATGTGCCTTAGGCTACCTTAGGTGTTTTTCTTGCAGACTGTTAGCGCGTGCCACCAGCCATAGGATAGAATGGAGACACCTCAGCATTCCAGGAAGAGATCAGAGTGAGTTAACACAAATGGAAATCATTTGGGGATTTCCTAGGAAACGGGACTGTGGTCTCATGTATTCTCTTGGGTACTTCGGTGACTTTTTTGTGAAGTGAGCTGCTTCAAATCATATTGCTGTTGTCTCCAGCTTGTATTCAAGCTGGTCAAATAATTAGAAGTTTATGTAAGTGGGGGCAGCAGGATGAAGGGAGAAGTAAATGGAGAAAAAAAGCCAAGATGTATTATTGCTGTGGGAAATCAGTATATACTATTTCTGACAAGTGAGTTTTGCATTGACTGTGTAAAAAATCTGTAATCACATGTCACTGGCTGTGGCACTTCTCCCAATGTCTCTACAGCTTGAGCTTTGATCTTGCAGTTGTGCTGCTGTCGAGATAATTGATGGTAGTTGTGTAGCACGTGAAACCAAGACTATAAAGGGCTGTTGGATTGAAGGTCCAACACTGATGCATAGCTGTGGTTGAGCTGAATGTGCAAAGTAGGAAGAAATAATTGTCTGCAGCCTTTCTTCCATTTAAGTACTTCTGTCCTTGGAGGAGCTGTCTGATCCCAGTCTTCGCCAGATAGAAAACTTAGTAGGTTTTACAGCAGTCTACATTCAGCAAGATACTGTCCCCTTCATTTTCAGATGTTCACTTTGACTGTCCCCGAACTGTTTGGGGATCTTATTCAGCCCATCTCTCTCTAGACAAGGTGACTAAAAGGAAGGCATCTGGAAACTAGTCCCTGTGGGTTTGTCAGGCTCCTTCTGAGACTTGATTTCATTACTGCATGTGTCTGTGTGTTTAACAGGAAGTTCAGACAGGCCTCCATTTATGCAGAGAAGAGAAACCCCAACCTGCGTCTTCATTGACATTTTTGCTCTAATATAAAATTCTTTAAGTGTTTAAGTCCTGACTTGGATAATGTTTGAGATGAATGGAGTTAACTGGAAGGAGGGGTGAAGTGTCTCAGATGTGCTGCTTTCATTCTGTTAATGCTACAGATGCCTGTGCTGCCTTTTGCTTTACAAACCATTGCAACGATGGTAATCCTGGCCATTGTCTTTAGTGTCAACTGCTGCTCTCATGTGTAGCACACTTGGTTGTTCATCAGCTCGTGCTGTCAGCTTTGTTTTTTACAGAAGAAGTCAGAATGGCCTGACTTGGCTTTTTGTCTGCTTCCCACTGGAAGGCTTCTGAAGGGAACAACTTTGTCAGGTTTCCTTACTATGACAACTCAGTAACTTTTTTTTGTTACTTTAAGTACTTTTTTCTTTTCTTTTTTTTTTTTTGAATCTTTCTATTTTCAGAGTACTTTTTCCTGTTGTTACTTAGAGTTGGTAGTAAATGAAGATGTCACACATGTCTTATTGGTTTGTTTTTCTGTTTGGAACTAAGCATAGCAAAGATGCACTTAATGGTGCCACACTTATTTAGATGCAGGTGAGGGGGGCTGTATTTCTTCCCATTGCACCAAAAGGGAGTTCCACCAAGAATCTGAGCTCTGAGCATGGGTCAGCAAATCAGGGACTTGTCTGTAATATGAAAGAGCTTCACAGGGGGTCTGATAAGGCATCAAAAGCTTTAGCTCTGTGGTGGATTGACTTGCATAAGACAGCTGTTTTGACAGCCACATATTGTGGTTTATCAGTTCTTCAGCTTCCTGTGGTTGAGCTACTGTGTCAAGGTTGTAGTCCCTATTGCTAACTCAGCCTGACTGGAAAAGGCTCTACTCCACTAATAGGAGAAACAGTCTCTTCCCATCTTTGAGGAATTAGTACAGATACCTTTGAGAGCTAATAAGTGTAGCAAACAAGATGTCCATATTCACAGAATCACAGAATGTTAGGGCTTGGAAGGGACCTGGAAAGATCATCTAGTCCAACCCCCCTGCCAGAGCAGGATCACCCAGATTAGGTCACACTGGAACATGTCCAAGTGGGTTTGGAATGTCTTCAGAGAAGGAGACTCCACAACATCCCTGGGCAGCCTGTTTCAGAGCTCTGTCACCCTCACCACAAACAAGTTTCTCCTTAATTTTACATGGAACCTCCTGTGTTCCAACTTGTACCCGTTGTCCCTTGTCATTGGATGTCACCGAGAAGAGCCTGGCTCCATCCTCCTGACACTCACCCTTCATGTATTTATAAACATTAATGAGGTAACTCCTCAGTCTCCTCTCCTCCAAGCTAAAGAGCCCCAGCTCCCTCAGCCTTTCCTCGTAAGGGAGGTGTTCCACTCCCTTAATCGTCTATGCGTCTCTGTGCTGGACTCTTTTGAGCAGTTCCCTGCCCTTCTTGAACTGAGGGGCCCAGAACTGGACACAATATTCCTGATGAGGTCTCACCAGGGCAGAGTTCTCTTCCATGTAATGCATAAATTTTCTATCTATGGCTTAACATAGCCCACATGAAATTTTCATTAGGACTTGCATGTTTAATCTGAACAGTTCTCAAGAACACATGCATTGCTTTTTAGACTTTATTAGTAGTGTAATCTGAGATGAAAGCTGTAGCACAGCAGCTGAACATATCCTCACAGCATAGCCCAGAAATCCAGCGCTCAAGTTTTCACAAATAAGAAGGACTTAGATATTTTTATAGCTGCACCACAGAAACAGTTATTTTTCCTTTGGAAGTATCATTTACTTTTCTGGTATGCTCTACTGAGATATTGTTAGGTGCGTAGGTGTTGGTATGATAAAGATAACGTGAAGCAAATAAATGTAGGGTAAATGGTAATACTTAGTTGGACAGGTCTATGCAAATGTCTAAGTAGTAAGGTGCCAGAGTTGAAGTAGTTTTAGGTGACTGATAAATTGGTCATTGTTGCATTGGGAGGTAAAGTAATTTGGCAGAAAATAAACCTTCAGATTTTTATGGGTTGTTGCTGACAAATATACTGTCTGCAAAAGCACCTGCAAGTATTGAGATTGTAGGTAATACAGCTCAGTTACAAGTCAAACAGTAGCTCTCTACAGATGTCTAAGTTCTTCCAGGAAAGCATTCAGGAGGGTCTGGATCTTACATCAAGTCATCCCTGGGGGGGGGGAAGTGAGGCTCAGTTTGGTGACTGATCCCACCAGTCAGAGGTCATCTGCAATAGTATATTCCACCACTTGTTCAGGATGGTATCTTCCCGAACATTCTTCCTTCCTTAAGCCAATTCTATATTATTTTTTGTCATTCTCCAGGTGGAGCTTCAGTAACTGTAGTCATATGTGCTTTATTATGATTGCTGTAAAATTCTCTTGCTTAACTTTTAAAGGTATAGCTGAAGAAAAGTCAGGGTGCGAGTTCAGTGGCTGGTGGTTGCACTTTCCAGGCAGGTAGCTTTTGGGATGGAGGTGTGTTTTGGTGTTCATCAGCAAAGTTTGTGCAAAGGAAAACAGTTTGTGGAAAAAATGACAAGCTGTTGGCCCGGGGTAGCAAATATGCAGCTTATCAGTTCCATGGTACCACAAAGTTCCCATTTCTTCAGTGATTCACGGAGCCTGGCTGTGGAGTCTCCACTCTGCTGCACACTGTCCCACTGTTCACAGGTAGCGTTGTCCTTCTTTGGTATTATACCTTTCCTTCATGTGTGAACAATTCTGTGCCTTTAATATGATTTTAATTGCTAAGCTACCTTCGGTCATTATTCCATAGTCATGTAGTGTCACTAGACACACAAGGTGGGGAGAAAAAGAAGACTCTCTTCCATTTGATGGCAGAAATGGTGGGAATTGTATTGAAGCTTCCAAAGTGGAATGTGTGAATTGAATGTTAACGGGGAAATGTGTGGATTTCTGTATAGTTACTGCATAAAATGTTACATGCCAATGAAGCAGTTCAATTTGTCCAGTCATAAGAAACACAGAATGCGGAGGAGTAATGTCTTGAGAGAGCCTGCGTAGTTGCAACGAAGTTGACCCAAGGGCTTGCATTTTATAATACAGAAACACTGAAGTGAAAGAAACAGTGGGTTTAGGTCTCTGCTTTTTTTTCTTTTTTTTGGTCCTAGTTTTGATTCTGTTCTTCCTTTTCCATCCACTGGGTTAGGCCATCAAGAAAATACGCCCCAAAAGCGGTATCTTGGACAATGGTGCTAAGAAATAGTTTGCTTTGGCAATTGTGGTTCTGTAGACTCTTCGTAAGCTGCATCAAGTAAGCTGCTGGGAAGCCTTGTGAGAAACTGATCCATGGGACTGAAAGGTGTGGCAAGGTGAGACACTGGATGCCAGAGTACATGTGGAGGAATCTGTGGCCATTGTTGGAAAGGTTTCAAAATGGGTTGTAATGCTGGGAATAATTAGCAGTCCAAAGCAATTTTATTTTTCCAGAGGTGACCTGTCCTTATGGTCGGTGTGGATGGCCAGCAAAAGCACGCTTGTCATTGTCTGTGGGGTTTTGTGTGCGAGCGAAGGGAATAACTGCAAGGTATGACCCAAAAGGATTTTATTTGAAAAGGCAGTACCTAAGTCTAGTATGCCATCTGTCCGGAATTATCTGCCTCTATTTCTATTGGTTTCATTTTTTTTGGGTTTTTTTTTGGTAGAAAGCCCACAAGAGTCTGTTGTTGAGGCCCGAGGTGACTTCTTGTGGAACACAGCAGTTTCTACAATGCACAATTAAAGGTGTACAACAGCAATTCCTTTTGATCTCGGACTTGATGGTTAAGTACAAAAGCTTCCTCGAGTGTGGAGTTGTTTTTCTGCTGAAGACTGCAAGGAGGGTTTATGTAGAAACTGGTTTCCAGGCACTTGTAAAAAAGCTGGCTGAAATGTTGGCTCGGTGTAGTGGTAAGAGCCGAGCACAAACATGGTATCAGTAGTAGCTCAGGAGTTGTTACTAGGTTCTCAAACTGCGTGCACTGTATCCCTGAGTTGGGCTGCTCTGATTTCTCAGCCAAGTCAGGAGTTTTGCTTCTAAAGTATCCTCTGACAGATGTGGATTCTATCACTGAAAGGCAAGGTTTCTTTATTGCAAAGTTTCTAAATCTGCATTTCAGTTGTTAGATGGATTTTATAAAGCTGGGAGTTGAATTCTGACAGTGTCACTTGGCTTGTTGACCTGCTGACTGCTATGTAGCAAAGTACAGGTGCATTATATCACCAGTTCTCGCTGCCATGCTCGCTTCCTCTCCTCATCCAAAAGGCTTATGCACAGTTTTGTGCTAGTCATTTACTTCATGGTAGTTCTTACATTCCTGTGATCTATGACCAAGATCAATGTTCCAAAGCGACTATTTTAACGACTGCATTCAATCATCAGTTGTGTTCTTAGTGTAGACTCTTGAATTTCTTCAAGGTCTTCCATGTCTGAGATCAAAAGGCACTTGGGCAAAAGCTTCAGACTTGTTGTACTCACGACCAGTGTCTGTTCTCTTATCTAGGGTCAAGCTGACAGCTAGGTTTTTGCAGCACTAGACCTTCAGGTCTTAATGTTATAGATCACCTTCATTTATCATTAACTTCAGTAGACATTTGTTAGTTGTTGCTGATATTTGATATAATTCACATACCTGGGACAGCGAGGTCAGTTGTCACCAATGTGCCCGCTTGAGCCCATAAAACCAGTAAGTGTAGAACTGGATGTATGTTGTGATTATCAAGTTTTGCTTTTAGTGTATATTTTGAATGTAATGCTTCAGAGTTGTGGCAGAGAACAGCAAGGAAGTTAGCCAGTATTATATGCAGCAACTCAAGTTCCCAAATACTTTGCATGTGTTTCAAGTAGCCTGCACTATGAGTTTTGGTTTGTGTTCATTGTCTTTGTCAAATTGATTGTTTGGTCTAAAACTTGAATATGAGCTTTCTATATTTGGAGAATTAATATACAGGAAATGTGTTTATTCTGAAGTGAGACTTTGGGATGAAAACCAGTGAGGCTTTAACCAGAGCTGTTAAGTCAGCTCAAGTGAGTTATAACAGTAATTATTCCTTTCAAAATCTGGAGTCAATAAACACTTTAAAATGTGCTTTCTGAATGCAGTGGAATTAATCCCTTGGGCAGTGCATGAAAAAACATTTGGAATGATCTTTGGATATCAACTTTCAGATATCATCTGAAAATACTGAGATGCTATATGTATACTGATGCTAAGAATGCAGTGTTTTACCTCTTCCTTCTTTAAAGCCTTAGTTCTGTGTAGGCTGGTGTCACAGTGACCTGTTTCAGAAAGACTAGATAAGAAAATTACTTGATTTATTTGGATTTTGTTGACTCCAACGCCAGGACATTGGATGGAAAATCAGCAAAAATGTCTTTCTGGGATCGCTAACTTCTAGTGTTAGGAGTCAGTTCACTCCTTTGTGCAAACAGCCTGGCTTATTGGTGAAATGTGGGGTTTCTTTGTGTGGTTTTGTTTGTTTGGGATTTTTTTGTTGGTTGTTTCTTTTTGTAGTTGTTTTTTTGTTTGGGTTGTTTTTGGGTTGTGGTGGTTTGGTTTTGTTTGGTTGTTCTTTGGGTGGTGGGGTGTGTGTTTTGTTTTAAACAATGCCATCTTGAGCTGTGCAGCACAACCATGCAAACAGGTAAAGGGCTTTGTCTCTATCTGCAGTATCAGTGTTGCAGGTCTATAATCATGGTAAACAATTGGAGTGCTTCAAGTTTTTGGGGTGTTTAAGTAGCTTATTTGAGAGCCAGGGTGAACAATGCTTTCTCTCGAGCAAAATGCCGCAGACTGACCTGAGTTAAGTTTCTTGACAGGAAGGTTGCTGATGTCTGGGCTGGTATATGGAGGAAGCTCATTGGAACTAACTGCAAAGGTGCATCATAATGAGGTAAAGAGCTTGTAACTCAACCAGCTCTAGTATGGGAGTGATTGAAAAAAGATAGTGTTTGAGGTTAGACAATCCAGGGACACAATTGGAAGGCTGATGTCATTTAGCTGTTTCATTGCAGAAGTGTGATGGAATTTTACCTGTTCTTTACCCTATTGAATAAAGTTGTGTATATATTAAAAAAAAAATCTAAGACCACATAGCTCAAAGTAGTAAAAGTATCTTGAAAAGGGTTATTTCATGTTCTACATAGCTTGGACACCAGCACAGTCCAGAAACACGTGCTTAGAGAGCTGTCCTTTTGAGACAAGACTCTCTTACTGGGAGAGGAATGAGGAGGAGCTGTTGAGCTTCTCATATATTTGATTTCAATGAAGAGTATACACATCATGTATTTTCGATGTGTTTTTCAGTGTTGTCTCCTCCTTTCCCCATTTAGATAGATGTTCCAGATTGTTTTCTTCCCTAGGAAACAGTGAGTGCTGTTCAACCTCTGTGAACACTGCAAAGCATCTTTGTGTTCTTTGGGGGACTTGAAGGGAAGCAGTTAAAATGATAGGAAGTGTTTGGGCTGAAAGATTTATGTCTGTGGGAAGGTCTTAGTAAATTGAAAGCACAGTTTAATCAGAATTCATTTGGCAGCTGCATAGTTAAATATCTGCTGTTTTTTTTTTTCTTGAATGTTAACTTAATGTTCTCCAAGACAAGTCAGGCAGAAAGAAAACTTTTATGCATATGTGGTGTAGTGTACAACAGGTACGTGTACGCTCTGTAGAACTACTAAGTTCTCAGTCACTGAGGAACTCTTAGAGTGATTTAAGCTGCCTTTCAAATTCCTTTCCTCTTCTCCCAGTCATATCAAAAGACTTGTATCTCCTACAAGAAAACAAACCCTTAATGCAGGAGGTATCACTGGAAATCCCTGGAAGTGATTTAAGAATCATAGATTACTAAGGTTGAAACACTGTATAGGAAGTTTGACACCAAGTTATTGTGCTGGGAAGATGAGCATCAAGCAGACAAGACAGTGGAAAAGTATTGTCTTGGAAAAAAAATACCTTGTGTTGTCTCCTGAAATGTCGTTAGTGGTAATCTGCTCGGAGGAGCCCGTTTCTTTCTCTGGAGAGATCTAGAAGAGTTGTTGATGACAGTGGGCTCCCTTGGAGCTGGGGGAACAGTGTCAGTGGGTCAGGAAGGGCTTCACCTCCGTTCTAGTCCACTACGTGAAAGCTGGCTAATTTTTAATGCCAGTTGGTTTTGACCTCAGCTTCTGCTACCTTAGGAGCTTGACTGGAGTGACAGTTTCCATTGGTGGAAGATGTATCTATGGGGCTCAGGTGGCTGCTAAGAATAGCATTTTGGACTCCTGGCAGCTATTCAAAGCATGCACACGAGTTGAAAGAGCAGTTGCCATGTACAGAAAATAGTTTTGGGTTTACTTCTTCTCATTATTTGTTACTGAGGTGGTAGCAGACTAAAACAAATGAATTTTCAAGTTCATAATGCTGCTTTTTTTCATCTTACTGAAATAAACTTAAGGAAATTTCTTCCTGGGGTTGAAGGTCCAAACTTAGTTTTTGTATATGGTTAAATGAATATATAGGTGGTGGTGGTGGTGAAATTAGAAAAATAGAAATATTTATATGAATGCATTTTTCTAGTAAGAAGGAACTAAAGTTGTGAGTGGTTTTTGTTCAGGAAATAACTAAATTATATTAATAGGGACTGGAGTATTCTTATAGTACATATAATGCAACATACACTGAGGCTTTTAACTCCTTGCTCTGTAATATTTGTGAAATTCCTGAGGGATTTTAATTTAAGACCTGGATCTGATGATAGTTTTGGTTTATATGGCATTAAAATCTACCATTCATATAGTCAAGCTATTTAAGATGTTTTTATTCCTATATGTACTCTAACATTTTGAGAAGAAACCTAGAAATGGTAGCTGTTGTAGTAGGCAGTCACTTGAATGGCCTAAGGCTTTGGGGTTTTTTTCTTGTATTGCCCTATGCTGTAAATGTTTTTGCTTTAGCTGTAAGCCTAGCCTCATTGTTTGGGTTTCTTTTCTGGTGAAAATGCCAGTGAAATATCTTTTGCTAAAGAGGAAAGCTTGACTGGCAATGGGGAGCCAGGCCAGTGTTCTCTCATGGAGTGATAGGCCTTTCTGAAAGGAAACGTGGACCTGTTGTCCAGGATGCTTATTGAGGAGAATTTTCTGAGGCTTCAGTGATTCATGACTTAAGAGTAAAGAAAAAAATGTACAAGTTCCTTTTTTTTTTTTTTAATAGTAGTTGTTATGGCAGCTGAATTCACACTTTGTTCTTAAAGGTGATGCAAATACCCTGTTTATATCGCCGGAGAACAACGGAGCTTCAGTAGCATCCAGGGAGTTTTTGCAGTGGATAACTGCTGAATAACTGATGCTGTAATGGATGTCAGCATAAATGTAGGAGAGATCTGACCTGAGTGCAAGTACATTTTGGGGTATTCTGAGTTTATATCAGAAGAGCACGGGAAGAAAGCAGACCCTATGCCAAGGAATGTATTTCTGATGCTGTGAAGGTGGGTTCACTGCACAGGTATTGATATCCAGCAGAGAACTGCAGCTGCTTGAAGGCCAGCTACACTTTCTGTTCTCATGGAAAACAGGCCTAACATCTTGGTTGCAGTTTTTAAACTGCTGGTTGGAAATAAAGGATAACATTAGTGTAGGTTCTAAATTGTAAATGTCAGTAATTGCAGTTAGGATGAAAAACTGAGGAAAGTGCCATGTACTCATTTTATTTTATTTTTTTTTGAAGACCTGTTACTTCACATCATTACCTGTGATTTTCAATTACTATACAGTGTATCATGGGATTGAAAACCATGTGTTTAGCTCTCTTTTCAAAAGACTACGTTGTGCACTCCAATTGAGAACAAACGAAGCAGCGATGGTGGCTGTAATGAATTCCTTGCAGACATGGCAAGCTGGCCGTACTTAATAGCAGTTGGTCTTTGGCATTTTGTGAACACTTCCTGGAGCAGTACTTGGAGAGTGAGTGTCATTCACATCACCACAAAATAGGTTGGTTTGAGTTGTGGTACCTTTCTAGTGTGTGTGCTTTCTTAAGAGGGCAATAAAGCATGCCAGCCTCGTACTTGGCATCACTTCTGTGAGAGAAGCTTCCTTTGTGCCATCAGAGGAATGGCATTACGATGGGATGCCAGGCTGATATACTGTTCTGGGCAAACATGTTTCAAAGAACTCGGCAAGCTGGACTGAATAGCAATATTTGCTGTAGTTTTTTCTGTAGTAGTAGTAATAACATTAATAACGATTTCAGATGGTAAGTTATTTAATTTTTAAAAAATATTAGGGAAACCTTCTCTGCCTACCTCAAAAGGACTAACAATCCACACTAAACAAGAGCTTGTCTTTCTACAAGACAGCGAAATTGGAACTTTTAGTTTACCTAGAAAGAAAGCTGGAGCTCCGAATACAGTTTGAGCAATAACTGCTTCTTTATGGAGATCTGTCTCCTGTTCCTGAAGAGTTCTGAGCAGGAGGAAAGTAGTGTTTGCCTGACAAAAATTCCAACCTTGTGACAACCAAGAAAGACGTCTTTCTCTAATATTATTCACCAGAAGTTGGCTCATCCTCATAATTTAAGCTGAGATTTATCTAGTTTTGAACTGATAGCAGAGTATAGCTGACTTCAGATGATCACAACTAGCACTTTGTGTTCAGCTGCATGCTAAGATGCAGCCCCGAGAAGAAATTACTGCCACACTTTCCTCTTGCCTTGCAGAATTTCCCTGTCGTGCCTCTTCAGACCTTCTCAAAACTGTCATTCCTGATGTGGGGGATGCTGCAAAAACTGACCAATAAAATCTGCAGAACAGCAATTAGGGTCTGATAGAGTGAACCTTAGAGGTTGAAAGCTATGTTGTGGCAGACCAGTGCAGGGCTGAACTACCAGCATGTGTAAGGTGCAAAGGAAGGTGATCTAGTAGGAATGCTTTACCTCGTGTTGAAGCACCATTAGCATGCACTTCAGTTTCTAAGGAATAATGTGTAGCTCCATGTGTGAGGGAGAAATTGCATTTGAGAGTGGAGTTTCACCTGGGGGATAATCAGATTGGCCTAGATGCTGAATACCTTTTCCCAGTCGGTGGATTCTGATCATTTATGAAGTATCTGACACAGCAATAGACCGTGTGGTATGTGTTGCTGATGATAATCAAGAAAGAACAGATTTGTTTGGTTATTTTAAACAGTTCATCTTGCTGTAGTCATGGATGTCGTGCAGAAGGACCCTGAGGCGTTGGATCGTTTGGATGTTGGATAGTTTGGAGTGGAGACAACCTGAGTGGCCTGCTATCTAGATAGAGTGGGGCAATCTGTGTTACTGTCTGAGAAATGGTATTTTCTCACACCTAAAGTGTAAATGATAGATCATACGTGTCTGATAGGGAGGAAGGGCAAGAAATGCTGTTGCATATCAATTTGTTCTGCTTTCTGAAGTGGATTTCCCCCTATAGGAAATGTATCCTGTAATACTTCAGGGGAAAAGAAAAAGTTAGTTAAAAGTGAATTTTGTGTTCCAAGGTAAATGTTGTGCTTCAGTTCATACTATTAAAAACTGATTTACCTGCAGTAGCCATTCTGGGATATAGGATGCCTCTTGGTCATTTTTTTTCCCCCAGGTAGTCTGTTTTCATTCTTCAAAACAGTACCCACACTAGCAAATGTGGGTGCTTTGTGTTGAGGAAGTTACATGTGATGAAACTAAATGCAGAATTTCTGGGTTTGTGTGCAGTGTTCTGCTGTTTACCTTCTGCAGCTGGAAAAGCTTGCTGCTTTTAGGGTAGTGCAATGCCTAAAACTGGAAAAATTACTAATTGAAACCTCTCTGTAGGCATAAAGGAGGCTTTAGTCTCAGAATTTAATGACTTTTCTTCATTAACCAGGGGGAGTGTAGTAATGGTTGTGGTGTGATAGTTCAGTGTTTCATGGCTAGAATAGTCACTGTATCTTAGAGGAACACTTATATAAAATATTTGAAGATTTATCATGATGGCATTTGGTAATGACCTGGTAGCTGGATTAAAGCATCCTACAAACCAGCTTGAAACTTTGTAGAGTTTCTTCAGGTAGTGTCAGGCTACGGTTTCCGTTTGCTCTTTGTTAGACTGTGTGAATAACAGTTCCCAGTATATACAAAGGCATGACTATCTTACTCTGGTTGTGCTTCTGTGGTGAGCTCTTCGTGCACTTGTCCTGGTGTGAAGTGCCTAACGTGCTTGATTTCCCAGTGCCCCCCTGGATACCTGCAATTCCTGGTACTCGCTCTTGTGTTACTTTCCCTAGTTGACCTAGTTGGCCATCAAGAATGGAAAGCCTGGGCGTAAATGGAGCTAGCCTGTGGGTTTGTGTGTGCTGTGCCATGCTTCAGGAGGAGGCACTATATCTGTTCTCAGAAATCACGGACAAAAATACAGCTGTTGGTTACAGGAGTGTTCAGTGGGGTAGATACCAGAGATTCCTTGGACTGTGAAAAATCCTATGCTGATATTACTGTTGGTTTGTCAGTTTGATAAGTGAAGTTGTGTTGTTCAGGCAACCTTAAAGTTACTGTAGCTTTTGAAGTATTTTTTTGGTGGTGTCTTACCCCACCATTTCTTCTCCTTGAGGTGCATCCCAGTGCTATGGATCTGAATGCCACCTTAGTCTTGAAACAACGTGCAATCCATGGTACTCGGTGCTTCCAAATAAGTTACTAAGGATTTTTAACTAAGTTTGTAGTATTTTCTTAACATTTTATCTTGTTCTCAGTAAGCTTGCAAGCTTGATGTTGCATGAACGCTGCGTTTGCCAGCAGAAGGTAATTCAATGTTTTTACACAAAGAAAAAAAGGGAATAAAGGTCTAGCAGCCTGGCTGCAGCCTTCTTTGCAAGGCCAACTTCAGAATGAACCTTCTTTAGTGCTTGTCTGTGTGTTTTTTATATAAAGTGTCATTAAAGGTATAAATCCCTTCAAGCATTCCTTCAAAAAGGAACTTTGTGTTGTAACAGAATGAGCTTTTACCATTTATTCCCCTGACATGTCCTACTTAAGTTGTCTTTGCACTAGTACAGTCTGAAGCCCTCTTTTCTGTTCTGCATGAGTTCTTATATCAGAATATAGGACCTGATCTGTACTAGTCAGTAGGTGGTTGGTTGGTTGTTTTTTTCTTGCTGAAGGTGCATCCTGTTTCACCTTCCAGGCTACCTGTTTGTTGTGCAGTTGACTAAAACCAATTCTATTGCTGACTCTGCAATATTATTACATGCTTGTTGGGTACAGGGGTGTCTACCTAAGCATGTTGCAGACCCTCCCCTATCAACACACGCAGTGATGTGAGCATGTTCTCAGAATATTGTTGTACAGAATTCATCTTGTTTGTGGTGCTGACTGGGGGCTAGAGACATGTCAGAAGAGGAAAAGGAGGAAATCCTTCCAAGGAGGACAGGAGCTGTATTCCTGAGGGGTGTTTAGAATGAGGAACTGAAACCCCGATTCAGAATGCAAAGGAATTGAAGTAATAAATTGCAGAGGAAAAGTTTTGAAGGAAGGTGGGAATCTGCTTTTGGATCTAATTTGAGAACTATGTTGGCATCTATTGAATATGTTGTTTGCAGTATACTGTGTGCAGCTGCATAGACCATGTTTTTTAATTCTCTCCTTAAATCTATTTGATGAAATACAGGCTTTCTTTTTTTCAGGGATGGAACTTGTAGCAGGGATTCAGCCTCTGAAGATTATGCTTAAAATATCTTTGCCTCATAATATTGCATATTTCACATCCTTGTAGTAATTTACTCTCTTGTAGTCCTGAAGTAAATAAGACAGGCGAGCTGAGAAACTGAAAATTGGAAGAAGTCACACATTACAAAACACAAATTAGAACCATCTTGGAGTGGCCAATTCAATGCCTTTATTATGTGCAAGGCACATAATGTTTTGAAGCATGGAAAATATATCATATACCTAAACTTCCCAATGCTGGGGCAGGGATGGATATAAAGGAACTATTCCCCAGTTTATAGCTCCAAATATGAAGCTATTAGCAGATTCATTTAGCAGGGTTAATACAGTAATGAGGTGATAAATGCCAAGGGGATTAAAACCTAGGAATTCATGCTTTGTGTAATGGACCATGTATTCTGATTTGCTTTTGGCTTTTACAGCAATGCTTGGCTAACAGCAGTAAGGTGACTAAAAACCAGCCATATGACAAACCTCAGAAGAACCCTCACTCCAAAACCAATCAAACAAAACAAACCCCACAGAAAATGTAGTATAAGAAAATGCACATAGACCCCAAGGAAGTCTATGGGCAGAAATATCTTCTGCATTCCAAAAACATAATAGAAAAGGATGCTGCAATTTACCCTTGAAATTTCAGCCTGTAATCCAAATGCTACTGAATTAAACTACATGATCACCAAGAGTTTTGAGAATGCAGGGAAGATACAGATAAACTATAGCTTTGCCCTTCATAGTTAATTCCCTATAGCATTCTGCAGAGGAAAGGAGAGCACATTCTACTTTGTGGCTTTTCTTTTATTCGGTCTTCTTGTATAAATAACATTCCTAGCACTTGAACCAAAAACACTGGATAGAAATGTAGCTGCAGTTAAGCAAAATAAAAAAGGGGAGTGGGGCTTATGCTAGTAAATACTCCAAATATCCAGGAAGCCCTGGTGAGTTTTATGTCAACTTCCAAAATCAGCATCCATTTCTTCCACCCTACATGAAGCTCAGAATGTTCATGAGGCACTCATGCGATGAACATGCTCAGGGTTCAGGGCAGCTGACTTGCAGCTGGGCTTTTGGGCAGTCGGGTTCCATCTCTGACTGCACTCCAGGAAGTGAGGACAATAGAACAAACAAGAAGTGATTAGTAGATTTTAATCTCTCTTTAGCCTCCATTGGTAATTAAAAATATATATGGCTGCCTCTACAGCAATTAAGCCACTTGAAATATGAACTTTCTTTTGACAGTCACATTTCTTCAAGCTAATCTTAAACCGTGAAGTAGCATAAGCAATTCTTGTGTTCCCAGACTCCACAAAATGCGTGCACTTTTCTACTCTTGAATATTCAAAGATCTGAAAATCTGGTGTCCTACTCGGTGGGTTGCTCTTGGCAATATGTGCAAATGCATTGTTTTGGTTGTAAAATGTCAAGACAGCTGTTCCTTTACCACCTTCCTTCCCAGTCACCGTTCTGATGAAGACTTGCATTACTGGATAGGCCCTTCTGCTAAAGTACAGAAGAAGACATTTCTGCTTCACTGTATTTGGTTTGCAGCTTCAAAAAAACAAGACTTGGTTTCTCTGGGGTTTTTTTGTTGTTGCTTTTAGGAAAAAAAAACAAAATTCCATTATTGAACTGATTTCAAAGCATTATCCCAACCATTGAAATCACAGTGATGGTAAATGAAGGGTGTATATCGAGGTAGGAAATTTATTTGGGGATCTTTGTCAGGTGTAACTGTGAAGGAGCGATACTGGGACGGTCACTTAATTCTCTGCTACATCAGACTTGGATCCTAGATGGGGTATGTTCTTCAGACATTCATTTGTTCATACAAGCCTGGTAAGTGTCAGCCTTAATTGATGAAGGCTCTAAGTAGACATGAAGGTGCTTCCAGCTAGTACGTGGTGCACTCAGAACTTGGAGATTTGAGAAGGGCTTCTGATGCCTTTTCAACAAAGGACTGAAGATGAAGAGAGGTATCAAGCTCAAGACAGGTGCATTCCTTTGAGTAAAAAAATCAAGTGGAGGTGGCAGGAGACCAACATGGATGAGCAAGCAGCTGCTGAAAAAACTCAAATGGAAGAATGAAGTTTATAGCATATGGAAAAAGGGACTGGTCTCTTGGGAGAATTACAGGAATTCTGTCAGGGTCTGTAGGGATGCAACAATGAAGGGCAAGGCCCTCTTGGAATTAACTCTGGCAAAGGAAGTAAAGGAGAACAAGAAGGGCTTCTGCAAATACATCAATGGTAAAAGGAAGAATAGGGAAAACTTGGGCCCACTGCTGAATGATGTGGGAGGCCTGGTGCCACTGGGTGCAGAGAAGGTGGAGTTACTGAATGCCTTCTCTGCTTCAGTCTTCACTGCTAAGACCACCCCTCAGGGAATCCCTGACCCTGGAAGAGTGAAAGCTTGGAGGGAAGAAGTCTCTCCACTGGTTGATGAGGATTTGGTTAGAAATCACTTGGGTAGACAGAACATGCACAAATCCATGAGCCCTGCTGGGCTGCACCCACGAGTGCTGAGGGAGCTGGCTGATTTTGCTCTATTGCTCTCCATCATTCTTGAAATGTCATGGAGAACAGGTGAGGTGCGGGAGAATTGGAGGAAAGCCAGTGGCACTCCAGTCTTCAAAAAGGGCATGAAGGAAGACCTTGGTAGTTAAAGACCAGTCAACCTCCCCTACATATGTGTGAAGGTACTGTAGCATCTTATCCTTGAGATGGTATCTCATGGAAAAAAAGGTTATCAAGAGTAGCCAACATGGAGTTACTAAAGGGAAGTCATGTCTGACTAATCTGACAGCCTTCTCTGATGGTGTGACTGGATGGGTAGATGCAGGGAGAGCAGTGGGTGTTGTCTACCTTGACCTCAGCAAGGCTTTTGACACCATCTCCCGTAACATCCTTGTGGGTAAGCTCAGGGAGTGTGGGGTAGAGGAGCAGACAGATGTGCTGAGAACTGGCTGAACAACAGAGCTCAGAGGGTTGTGCTCAGTGGTGCAGAGTCCAGCTGGTGACCTGTAAGGAGACTTTCCAGACCCATCTGGCTGTGTTCCTGTGTGGCCTGCCCTGGGTGTTCCTGCATTGGCAGGGGGGTTTGGCTCGATGATCTCCAGAGGTCTCTTCCCACCCCTACCATTCTGTGATTCCATCAACGTTGCAATTGCATGAAAGATTTCACAAATGCATTTGAAAGAGATGTTAGAAATGTAAAATGTGTGCAGAAGTAAACAGTGGCTTTCAGGAGGTGAGGTGGCTGGGAAATTCAGGGGCTGTACTGACCAGGACTTGGATACCTAACTGTAACACGGATAGTTGCACTGCAGATAAACCCCTTGTATACTGCTAGAGCTGCTGCAGGGAGTGCATTAGATATGCAGGCATTCTGCTCACTGAGCTTGCATTTATCCTCACCGTAAATTATAGCAGAAGATCCAGGAGGTGCAGGCTGGTGGGGCACCTCTTGATTCAACTCAATTGTACATTCGTTTTGTACTACGGGATTCTTGGTAGGTGGCAAAAAGCTGAATGAGTGCAGATTAGGGGTCAAATTTCCAAGTAGCAAGCTACTACAATGTGATTTTTAGTGCGGGTGACCCATTGCTGATGAAATAATTGTCCTGATGTAGATCTCATTTCATCTGCCCTGTTGTAAAGCGGTTATCCTGCAGTTAGTAGTTGTGTTGGCATAGAGCTGATGTTGCTTAAAAGTCCACTGAAAGAAAAAACCCAAACCGATGACTTTTCTAGCCAAGCTAGACAAGAATAACATCCTATGATTAATGTGTTCTATCAGAAATGGTTTTGCCAGCTTGGGTTGGTTAAAATTTGCAACAGTTCTTCTATTGCAGTAGGCTTGTCTCAGTTAAGATGTGTTCCTTGTTATGTAGCTGTATATATGCATAACTTTATTCTCTAGTTTCCTGCTCTCTCTACATTGATGTATAAACTAGTTTCAAATTTGGATAGCTGTTGTGGATCACAACTTCATCTGAATTTCTTGTTTGCAGTAAGAGAGTACTCCAAGAGATCTACACGTGGGATAAAAGCCTTTCATAACTCCAGTCTGCACACGTGAAGCATATGTAGGCCTCTGCTGGCAGCAAGATCTAGCCCATCTTCTATTTGCACAGACTTATTACTGTGCCTGGTAAGTCAGCAGTCTTGTAAACTTTGAGATACTTGAAGGGAACAGCACTGGGGGGACCAGCGTGTGTGAGGGGTGTTGGGAATTGATAGATGACAATTGATTTTGGTATTCAAACCGATCTGACCATCCTCTTGAGATGACTATATCCTCATGAGATGAGTATCAAACATTTATGCTGTATTTGCTTTTGTTGGAGTGAAAATTAACAAATGAGTTTAAGAATCCTAGGGGAAAAGAGGTCTAAAAAGCAAAACTTAAAACCACACAACAACGGCTGCCTCCTCAAAACAACCAGACCAAAGCCTTGAAATAGTTTGTCATCTCCTTAAGAAACAAACAGAACTACTAATTCTATTTTTATTGTTCTGCAATCACAGTCTCAGAAGGAGATTCACTGTGAAGGGAAATGGAGCTTAGAGGCCTGGGATGTTTCCTATGCAGTTGATCCATGCAGAGACTGGAAACCACAGAAGGGCCCAGTTAATGCAGAGTAGATGTCTTAGAGGTCAATGTGATTTAGTTTAACACCCAGACTTGTGCTGCATTTTATTCAGAACATTTCAAGGGATTTACCTGTATAAACTGAGAGCTCATTTATTATGAGCTTTTGAGTAATTTGGAAGCTTGAATCGAATTTTATTTTCCTGAACTTAATGCTTTGCTTTTCACAATGCAAATTCTGACTCCCGAAGAGAAAAGGAAACTTAGAAATTTTGAGTTGCTTCCTTTTCAGTGTGTTGGCAGAAGGTGGTTTAAAACTAGAAATGAATGGACTGCGATAAGAAAGTAACTTGTTTGTACTTTGTGTTACAGACCTGGTAACTGGAAGCATTCCACATGGTCAAGCAGTACTTTTAGACAAGCTTTTTTTTCCTATTAAATGAAGTTTAATTTTGAGGTAAGGATCCGTTTAATTTTCTATTATGCATATAATGCCAAAAAAACCCCTCCTACAGTAGTTAAAAACTTCTATCTGCTGCCTGTACATAATAATGTAGTGTTTTCTGTAGAGAATGCATTTAATGTATATAGCTGTGGCTGTGTTTGAGAGAGATGGAGCTGAAAAATTGTGATGCATGAATATTGAAGCTCCAAGAAACACTTGCAATTAACAGCGAGGAGATTAACCTGACCATTCCAGCTATTGACTATTTTCAAATAGTTTCCAGGGAGACTGGAGAATATCATCATGTACTGAATGAGTTCCCTAAGTCTGATGAAGAAGGGCTGTGCCTTTCATTGGTATGAGAACAAATAGCTGAGAATATGACTTAACTTTGTTTCATCCTAATACATAAAAGAGGAGCAGTAAAAAGAACAAGGAAAAATCATGACTAGAATAACTTCACAGATAGATTGCTGTTCCTATGCTGTGCTGCTTTAAGAAGAGAATGTCACGAAGTGATAATGCTGGCTTTGCCAAAACGTGGATACATCTTGCTCCAGATTCTCAGTATGCTGGAGTTATTTGACCTCGTACACATTACCGCTCTAAACGCGTCTCTGGCTCTGACGGCTCGTCTGGAAATGGTGCTTGTCATGCTAAAAGGTTGCTAATGGAATTTAGTCCTGTTACTGTCCTTGTTTGAAACATGTCTGTAGGGAACTTTCAAAGGAGCCTGTAATTAAAGCAGTGGGTCAGGTTATGTCAAATAAGTTTAAGGACAAGGTTTAAGTAAAATCACTTCAGAGTAAATGGTTATTTTTTTAATATACATTTCATCATAGGTGCAAATCTTGAGAAGACCAGATGGTTATAGCAACACTTTTGTTACTGTACTGTTAGAGTTAAATATTTATAGAGCATTCTTACAATGAAGCCTGTTAGCAAGAACTCTGTAATTATTTTATTTCTAACAATTAATACTGCATGAAGTTCTCTCTTGCAGTATCTCTGTTTTCCTCATTTTACTGCTGCTGCTGTCAGTTCACTGTTATCAACTGTGTGGTATCAAATAACATGGCTAAAGATCTTAATTAGCTTTTGATTTTAGAAATCTGGGAAAAACCTCTATTGTCTCATGTAGTTAGACGATGTATGGCTGTACAGCTGCTTGAACTGGACTGGTGCTACTTGCTCATCTGACAAAACAGGTGTGTGGAGGAACATTCTTGGGTGTTTTTATCTGTGGAAGATTTCTCCCAGAAAGTGTTTTCAATTCCTGCTGGCCTGATTCAGAAATGAATCTCTGAAAGTCCACAATGATTTCCCTCCTTTTTGTCAGCGTTAGGTCAGTGCTGCTGGCTGTCTTAGATGTAAGTGAATGTTACGAGAGTAAACCTTTACTCAGGAAATTCAGTGACTTCTTCACGCGGTATCTTGATTAACTGGTGGAACAATATCCCAGTAGTAGCAGAAAGAAGATGTAGTTGCTAGTAGAATCACTGCCAGTGAAGAATATGAATAACAAAGAATGCTTCAAGCTCTTTTCATATGTACACTGGACCAAAATGCTAAAACTTTTGAAAATCCTTTGTCAGCTTTAGTTATTTTTTTCTTCTGTGGAAGTCCCATTCATTAGAAGATTTTTTGAGAGTTAATGGCACATCTTAACTTGATTTTACTACCAGAAAAATGGCCCAGAAGCTGATTTTTGCTGGTGTGCCACAATTCAGTTGTTTTTCTGTTAGGTGGTTCAGATATTAAGATATAAGATACCTTAATATCCAAATATCTTAAGATACAAGATATTATTCAGAGCCCCTATTACAGGAAAGGTGTGGATGTGCTGGAACATGTCCAGAGAAGGGCCACCAGGATGGTCAGAGGGCTGGAGCACCTCTGCTATGGGGACAGACTGAGAGAGTTGGGGT
>WTSP01009510.1:18929-53548 GCA_025331215.1 Actenoides lindsayi | reverse complement strand
TGAAGACTGCGCTGAGAAACCAGATGAAGAGGGAAAAGAGGAAAAAAAAAAAAAAAAAAAAGAAAAAAAGAAAAAAAAAAGGGGGGGAAAAATCCCTTCCATGGCTTGGCATCTGCGCAGCACGCGTGCCAAGTGGTGCAGGAGCAGGGGGAGAGGAAGCAGCGGCAGGCTGGGGGCTATTTGGCACCCCCACAACCCACAAACGGTTTGGGTTTGAGCTAAGAAACAAGCGACGTGTGCTAATGTAAAGTGTGTGTTTTTTGAAATTTGAAAAGCCCATGTTGAAATTAAAAAAATGCCAACCAGTCGATTCTGCGGGCTGAGTTCAGCAGAGTCAAAATGCTCGTAATAAAGGGGTGTCTTTCTGCATACAGGTTACATGGGATGCTGTTCTGAGGAGGACGCCCCACCTCTTACTTATTTTGGTAGTTGTTGAAGGTGTCCTGGGACCATCAGCACCTACAGTCAGCTCATACAGCTAACAACACACTTGATTGTTTAATGTTCAAGCCTGTACAAGCTGCTTGAAGCAAGATATAAAGCAGGTGTTAGAAGCCTCTGGAAAGTTTGCTGTCAATTACTGCAATTTCCTCTTTCCAACAAAGACTTAAAAGCTGAATGATTTTTTCAGTTATGTAAATGCACTTTTCCATAAATACTTATTTTGCAGCAGAAACTATATAAAAAAAAAAATTAAAGAAAAAAAAAGACAAAACCAATAAAAGCCTGTGGGGGCTGGTGTGTCTAGTTAGGGACTGATCTACTCCCACTCGTACCGCTGAGGTTGCAGAGGTATTTGGGCTGGTGGTGGCCTGGGTCAGCTCTGAACGTGGGTGTCCAAGGCTGCCATCCCACTGTGTGTTTGAGTGTTCCCAGGGCAGTTTGCAGGGCATTTCTGCACCCCTCATGCACTCTCTGCTCTCTGGAGCGGGACTGGGACAAAATGTTTTCAATTTTGCAAAATCAGAATTGAACCAGAATTGTCTCACTGCTACTGATTTATCAGGAGAGAACCTTCAACTTTGCCCTCACATTTGAGTGGAATATATTTGCACCAAATCCATGAAGACTACTCCATTGCTGCTTGTTTCTGAAAAGCCAGTGGTTTATGCAGCTTCTAGACTGTTCTAAAACTCCATTGCAGACATAGCTGGGTGTGAGTTTTTTCCTCTTCACTGCAAAGGCTGCATGCTGGGGAATAGAAATGAAATGTGTGAGACTGGGAAGGCTGGTCTTGAGCTTCTCTCCCAAACTGGTGGATGCCTGGTGGCTTCAGTAGATGATGGTGCCAGCCACTGGCAACATGCTTTTGGGGAGGGAAATCTGAGGGAAACTATGGGGTGTGCTGCTTTTACAAGGCATCTTAAAAATATTTGGAGAACAAGAGAGTGGTAAAGATTTTGTTTCTGTATCTCATTAGTTGCCATGGGTGACTTTTAGTAGATTAAGCTAATCATTTCTAGGAATGTTTTTCCTTTAACGCAGTCTTTAAAAGCAGTCAAACATTTTCTTTTTTTTCCTCAGTGCATTCAAGTACCTAAAGTTTAGCAAATTCTGGATATGTTTACCTGCATATGCTCAATCTGAAGACTCCCCCAGTGCAATTTAAACCCATTCCATGGACAGCTTGATCCTGTATTGCTCCATTACCTTGCCCCAAACCATGTTGAAGAGCTGTGCATGGGTAGGAAGCTGCACCAGATCTCCAGAAGCATTGTTTGAAATCTTCCTGAAATCTTACTGTGGTCACTGACTTTCTAGGTTGCTTGTTAAAATTGGCTTGTGCCTGCCCGTATTTTCCTGCCACATCAAGGCTTTGGCAAGCTGGGGCCACTGGCCGAGTATGAAGCACTTGGATGCCGTCGTGACAAGGGCTATGTTAGTACCCAGGGAGCACAATATTTAGGGAGAGCTCTAGCCCTGCAAGGCAGCCGTGTTGGAGACACATCGTGTATGAGTCTCTTTTAAGTGCCTCCAAAATTGACTGAAGAAATTGCCAGTATCTCACTAGCGATCAAGGCCTCCCATGGGGGCTGCTCCAAAGCGTGCCGAGCTTGGCTCGCTCTCTGCTCCCTGAGTTAGCCAGGGAATGACTTCCAGAGCCCCACTGTGCTGCTTCTGCTCATGCATTTGCAGGAATAGCAGTGAGAATAAAGGATCTACTGAGGGCTGCTAAACATGGACTTAACCCCTTGGGAGGGGTCTGAGCTACAAGTCACTGCAAGGTGGGAGAGCTCCTAAGAGAAATATGAAAGCCCTCCCCCTAGGAAAGCGCAGCTGTGGGAGAGAACAGCAGTGGGGGGACACCATCAGAGGGGCAGCGCCCAGTTTGGGTGCTGGCATTGGGCTGTGGGCTGTATAGGTTTGCATGTGGCCTTGCTGGGCAGGTCCCACTGCAAGACAGGGCATCAGCAATGCAGCAACAACAAGGATTTCATTCAGTGGAAGCAGGATAGGCTCTCTGGGACACTGAATCTGTAGTATGTAAAGATCGCAACTAATGTCTAACATTTCAGGGAGTTGGGGTGGTGGGGTTTTTTGTTTTGAAATAATATGATATCTGTGTTCTAAGATTTTAGAGGATCTGGGAGTTTCATTTTAATTTCCCCCTCTTTCCTGTAGGACTAATGCTGCTGTACATGCATAATGACACAGAAAGCCTAGAGGATAGTTTTACTGTGCAGCTGACAGATGGCAAGCGCACAGTCCAAGGGACACTTTACATCTACATCATGCCAGTCAACGATGAAATCCCTCATCTTTCCAGGTTAGCTATCTAAGTGACATTCAGTGCATAAAGGCTTACAAGGGAAAAAATAAAAAAGAAAGCAATGGAAGCAACCCATCTCCCCACCAGCATCTCCATCCAAGCCCACCCACAGTACCGATGAGATCCTGCTTTCGTTGCATGTGTTAACCCCTGAAAGCTGGTTCACAGAAAGGCTGTGCATGCTGCTGCCTGGTGCAGGACCATGACAAGCCATACAATACCATCCAGCAAAAACCATTCATGCAGAAATAGCTGGTTTGTGGTCTCCAGGCAGAAGCTTGTTTGTATTTAAGTTAGTGGCAAAATTCTGATTTTCTTCCATTAGGCCAGAGTTGCTCCTTTTTCACACTCTACAGCTCTCTCCCACTTCCTTTATTCCCTTCTGTGTGTTTTCTCCATTCCCTTTAATCTATTTTTAACAATGAATCTTGTTGGGAAGAACACGGTGGGGTTTTTTTTTTTAATATTTAAGGTCCAAAGCCAGTTGAAGTCAGTGTTAATGCTCATGTTCCTTTCAAGAGAGCCAGAGTGCCATCTCTGGAAATAAGGCTTCAAACAAAGACAGGGGAGCTACACAGAAAATAATATTAATTAATTGTCTCTGTGTGCAAGCAGTACAGTCCTTCTGCCATCCTTTTGCCATAAAATGACCTATGATGAGGTTTTTGAATGACATGGCAAGCCTAATGCAAGTAGGAGCTTCTGTTTATTGGTTTGAGGAACTTGGTCTGGTGACATGTTGTTAGACTGAGATGAGGGAGATGTGGTTTCACTAACTTCGTGGCCATAGCACCTGTTTTGGCCTAGTTAGGGTCTCTACTCTTAAGAATTCAGTTTAAAAACAAATAAATCCTATGGACTTGCTGCATCCCTCCAGAAATGCCAGATCCAGTGTGCAAAAGAAGATTAAAATATTGATTTTTCCTTCGTGCTTTCTGTAGGCCCTTTAAAAGGTCTCCATGGGCCATAGGGGAAAAAGCATCAGTAAGGCTAATACTTCAGTGCCCTCTCTGCATGGTGATGGTAACATTTTTTTTGACTCACAAAAATAGTTTGTAGAGCTAAAATTAATTTCTATTCTCTTTCCACAAGTACTTCTGGGACATGAAAAATAAAACTTTTGTCTCAAAGAGAGATAAAAATCAAGTACAGACTTGTATCCATGCCCAGCTCTTCCCACTAGCAGAGTTTGAATCCTCACTTTCAGGGCACAAGAAACCTGTTTGATCACAAAATACCAGGTGAACTCTTAGTTGCAAAGGTAAGTACAAGCTTTCTTTTTGAGGCATAGATCAGTGCACGAATGAAATCACACATTGTTCTGCTTGAGTACCTGGGGCCCCTTTGCTGGTGTCCTTTTTGCAGGGGAAAGCGGAAAAATAAAGCATGGTTGCCCCTCTCTGGAGGGGAGCAGCAGCCTGTGGTGTGCACAGGGGAGCATCGATGCTCAAAACAACTTTGGCTCTGTTCCCAGAGCATCACGTGTGTATTTTGAAAAATTTCATAGAAGTAGTAAACAAAAAGAAGTTATAAAATGGACACATGTCCCTGCTTCCTACCAGTGTTTCCTTGAGAGCTTGCAAGTGCAGAGCCATTGAGCCTTTTTGCTCCGGGGCAATGCTGCCAGCCCTCCCCCTTCCCTCTCCAGCCAGGTCCCCTCCTTGCAAGACTCGGGTGTGCTACTGTGTCTTCTCTTTCATCCCACTCTTTTCTGCCTATTCCCTTGGTCTTGTTTTTTTATGCTTCACATCTTTCCTTACTTTCCACCATTTCTGGCAATTTCCCTTTCTCTGTCTGAGGATGGTTTCTTGCTGCTATTTCTGTTTTCATGCATGTGAAACAGCTTTTCTGGATCTGTATGTTTGCTCCTTCCTAGTGTGAGCAACCCCATGAAGATGCCTCTTTTTTAGTTTTTAAATTTCCACGTTGTTTTCTAGTCCACTGGAAGTGAGCTTTTTATCTCAAATCTCGTTTCTGCATTCCCAGTCCACGGACCAAATTGAGCCCTTTTGTAAGGGAAGGAAACATGCCAGTATTACCATTTTACACCAAGCTGTGGAGCTGGGAGTGTGCTCTTGTTCTGCACAGAGCCATGAATCTGGCTCATACTTTCATCAAAACCCATGAGGCTGAAGGACAACGTAGGAAAAAATCACATGTATGTATGTGGCAACACTTTCTGTCCCAGTCCTGAGTGAGCAGATTTGTTGAAAGGTTTTTTCAAAATTCTGTCTGATCAATGCTAAGAAGAGCCTTTTCATGCTTAATAAATTGGAGAAATAGCTCAAAAAATACTTCATCCATATAAAAGGGTGAACCCTGTACTGCTGCCAAGAGAAGTGAGACCTGTGGTGTCGTGCCGACTAAGTGATGGTCACACGAATTAGAAAAGCTTAGGTACAGATCCCTCACTGCCACGGTTTTCCCCAGGATGTGAAAATGTAACAGGGAAAACACTAAGCAATATTCAGTCTTTGCAGCCAGATCTGCCTCTTTTGGATGTGATCACGGGCCATGTACCAAGCAGCGTAGGAGAGACCAGGATAACATCTTTAAACTGATCTCCCTCTTCTACCACTTTGAAGTTAGAAGTAACTGAGAAACAAGTAGTCTCAGGAAGAGCTTCTGCCCATCACCCAGTGCTGGGTGCTCTACCAACACATCAGTGCCGTTGCTGCTGCAGGTCATGCAGAAAATCCAATGGCCTTTCTTATAGCACATGCATGTATTTTAATTACCCTTACTCAGATTTCTTATCGCTATTCTTAGCTAATTTTTACCCACACTCTCTCCTTGTCACTTTTCCAAAACCATCCTGGAGAAGTCTCTTGGTTCCCAGGCACTTCAACTTCCATCCTGAGGATCAAGGGTGAAGTTGGAGGTGTTGGGACAAAGTTTGTGCGATAAGTTTGGGCAAGAGAGTGTGAGAAATAAGTGACTTCTGCACAACATGGAGGCATACTGAGCTCAAGGAAGTCTGGCTTGAATAATTAAATCTCCCTCACTAAATAGGTAGTAATTGCTCCTGGTTTGTTTTTTCACCAGTGTCTCCTTTCCTGTTTCTCCTTTTTTTTTTTTTTTTTTTTCTCCACAGAAACACAGTTTTGAAAGTTGAAGCAGATGAGAAAAGTAATTTCCAGTGCTGGGTCAGAAGCAGACACCAAGGATGCTCCAGGGGATAAGCTTGGCTGAACTGTCCCAGTGTGCTCAGGCACGCAGCTGAAGGTAGTGGTGGCCTTAGGGCTTTTATTTCTGTTTTTCTGGTCACAAGTGAAATCCTCAGCCATCTCTCACAGCAGAAGACTTGTTCTGGAAATGGTTTAGTTCATGACTTGACTTGGTTAATAGGGTAAGTAGCAAGACAAAGCATAGGTTATTATTTGAAACTTGCTCCTGTGTTTAGGTGGCTCTGGTAGGTCCCCTGCAGGATTTCTTTCTCCATTTCTCCTTGCCTTTGATTCAAAGATGCCCACAGCCTCTGCCCCTATCCCACCTGGAGCTCACACAAACACGCCTGTGTAACACTAGAGCAATCTAGAAGCCATCCTCCAGCAGCACCCTGCAGCATCCCAGCCCTGCTGGGAAAAAAAAACTCAGAGGAAAAGCTTTGCCTCTTGAGCTCAGACCCTAGAAAATGCATCTTGCTACGCGTCCCCCTCCGCCATCCCTTTCCATAATGACACATCCTATTTGACTTTTATATTGGTTCACTAAGCCACTGTGCTGTCTTCTTCCTTTTATAATTAAGCAACTCGAGAAATCCTTTGAGGTCAATAAATTCTGAGGAGGCTTACATAAAACAGAATGTAAAGTGGAGAGCCCTGCCATCAGAAGCCAGTAAAAGTCAGCCTCTTTGCACAACACCTCTGCAAATGGCATTATGTCATTGCCTAATATTAGTAAGAAACAGTAAGATTATGTTTTTTGTTCAGAGCTATAAAACATAATGAGTCTCACATAATCTACTGAAGGGAAGGGGAGGGGGGAGAGCACGAGACGGGAGGAAGGTGACTGTGAAAGTGAACTTCCATTTTTTTGGACATACTGAGTGCATTAGGAAATCTAGCTTGTAACACCCAAATAGACTTTAATGTGCTCTGTCCTATGGATTTAATTTATTTTGTTTTGCTTTGCTTGCTGGGAACACACACACAAAACCTCTCAGGAGTCTGGTGATCTTGTTTCACTAAATACAACATAATAATCAGAAGCTGGAAAATATTATTGGGTGGGTGAGGATGGGTCATGATCATCCTGGGTCATGATCCATTGCTGTGGGTGTCTCTGATGCTGCTGATCACAGCTCAGCCAAGCACATAGTATTATTCTCAACCTTCAGAACCATGTTGACATAATTTGGGAGCTAAATATTTCCTTTCTCGCTGTATGAATCTAAGTGCCCAACCAACTGATCTGTGGAGTCATTCATTTCTGAAGAGGAAGGAAGCGAATCCTCTAAGGGTGGCTTTGTGCTACCGACCTGAATACACAGGTTGTGTGGGAGTTAAATATGAGCTGTGAGGGCTGGGGACGAAGCAAACTGCTTCTCAGCTGTACTAAGGACAGGGATTTACACAGAGAGCCAAGCACTGTAGGCGATGGCTGGTTGGCTTTCTATCCTGCTTGGTCCTAGTGAAGGTGGAAGGACATTGAAATGGGGTGGGAAGAGACCCCTGCAGACTGTGCTCAGTAAATACCAGCACTAAACCTCAGACTGGGACAAGGGGCTGGGGGAAATATTTTAGCAGTGATATTCTGCAACCAAAGGAGAGGAAGGCTTTTTTTTTTCACACGCCATAACTATTCACTAATGCATGCATGAACTAACTGTCCTTTCTGTCAAGTGCCTTCATTAGTATTCTTTTTCTTTCTGTACCGGCATTAGACTGAAAGAGAGATTATACTGAAAGTTGGCTGGCTATCAGTCGGTCCAATTTTATGTGTTTTAAAATGTGTGCTTTTTATAGGGCTAAAAATTAGTTTCGAACCTCGGTGTAGCAGTGCCTACTAGAACTGGTGGCCATTAGCTTGCTCTTTGGATACCCAATTGATTCTCATGCGCTGTACCTTGTGTAATATTCACCCCAAATATGTGCAAGTCCCTCAAGCACCACTGAGCTTTCCCAGAGTACTGATGAGCAAGGAATAGCACAAGAGCCATCAGTGACAGCCAGCATCGGGATGTGAAATAATCGATATTGAGCATGGAAGTGCATATCCAAAAAGCCAACAGATATGGTGGCAGTCCTAGAAGGTGCCTCGGGCTGGTGAGTTATAAGTGGTTCTGGGTTGGAAAAAAATGCAGTTTTTGATGTGCTAAGCAACATCCTTCCTACTTCTGCTCCTCCATGCTCTAGTGACACCAAGCTCCTCTTCTCCTCAGGGTACTGCAGTCCTGCTCCCCATGAAGATATGTCTCGAGTGATCCCTCTCTGTGCATCTCCAAGGAATCACTGCTATTTTCTAACTTACCTTCCTGATACCTCACAATTTTTCTTACCTTGCTATGGGTGGCAGATAAAAATGGTCGATAAAGGGAGACCTGCTTAGCGCCATCAGAGCTGCTCTTGCCTGTTTCTTTTTCCTTTCTGAAATCTTATTTAAGAAGTGAGAACTTCTGGATTTATCTAGAATAGCAAGGTATGGGCCTACACAGCAGGCGTGTGTGGGACCAGCACCGCTGATGTCAGCAAGAGCTGCCAGTCCTCCAGAAATCCTGCATGGGCCACAACATACATGTGGTGAATGGCTTTATAGCCCACGTGCCACCAGTCCAAGGCTTTCTGGAGTGAGCTGGTGCTGCACAGTTGCTCTCCACATGTGCCGCAGGTTTGGCACGTCTCCTAAGCATTGGACCCTGCTCCTACGTGCTGCTCTGAATGCACCCGCTGCAGACAGCTGGGAAGTCCCCGCCAGCCAGATGGCCAAAAAGCTCCCTGCACCTGAATCCTTAAAAGCATTTGCTCTCCAAAAAATCGTTTGTTCTCCGAGAAGGGTTTAGTTGAGACGTGGGCAGCTCTCGCTCTGCACAAGGGGCTGGTGCGTGAAACCGCACTGTGTCCCTTTACCCGTCCGCTACCAATGTTACCGTGTCGCCTGGGGTGTGAAGCTTCTGCTCGTGGTGTCTAGACTTGTGATTACTGAAAATTAATTAAACTGAAGGAAATTAGGCTGGAAGGAGAGTAGACTCCTGGGAGGGGAAAATGGAAGAGAAAATAGGATACTGGTGTTAACCCCTTCCAGCTTGAAATAGGAGGGGCTCTTAAACACCCTTAAGGCCCCTCAACACATGTAGATAGTGAGTTGGTGTGATTCCAGGAGCTCTCACCTTACACACTCAGATTTGGTGCAGGCAGCGTCCATAGCCTGGGTGTGATGAGCGCATCAGGAATGAACAGCCCATTCTCCCTCTGGCCACGTCTTAAATAAGTCACTTTATTGCCTGAAATAACTTGCAGATCGGACGTAGGTTTGAAACGAGCTGGTCTGATTGTGGGTAGGGTGAGGGAAACAGAGATGCTCAGATGGAATCCGGTAACAATATATTTTGGCTTAATGGGGACAGGGTGGGAGTCTGGACGGGCGGCAGAGGAAGGCAGTTGCTGGTGGACCAGTCTCCTCTTGCTTTTGCTTAGGTTTTTACCTGCTTTCCCATCTCTTAAAGTCTCTCTTATATAGCTTTTCAGCATGGTATGTGAGTGCTTTGTGCCTTCCCCTTGGCATACAGCCACTGTCTGGCTAGCGAGCAAGTACAAACTGTAACACCTGGGTGTCAGCTATGAACATTAGGGTGTGCTACAATGGACCCATCTGTAGTACTTGGCACATGCCGAAGATTTTTATATGTGGTTGGCTTGAAAAGCAGGATCAGAGAGAGAGAGGAGGGAGAGCAGGGGAAGAGGGCTCCGCTGGGCACGCGGAGAACATCATTTTGGCAAAGGTGCTGGTAGGTTTCCATGGGCTTGTCTGCTTCTTAGCTCAGCTCATGCATTCAATAAAAATATCCAGGTTGTTTCTAAAAAAAGCAGGAGTAGATTTCCCCAAAGAGCAAGCTTAGAAGCCTCATTCTTTGTCTCTGGAGAACAAATCTAATGCTATAACTGAATTTAATAAGAATACATTTAATAGTAATAGTTATAATAAAAACCTGATTTAATAATAACTAGTTTTATTGTTCTTCCATGTGAACCAGGCCCTGTTGACTAAGCCCCTGAGCACCACAGGGTTTCGAGTTGGATTTGGAGGGGGGAGTGCCCTGGTTTTCAGGCTGTAGCAGCTACTACAACATTGTGTCCTGGAATAAATGTCAGTCAGGAGGGTACGGACAAGGGCTGCCTTTGGTATTTCCACAACAATATCTTGAGCCCAAAGTGTCATGATAGATCCCAGTTTTACTCGATAGATGGAAAAAACATGTCCCCACCTGAAAGTGTCTATGTAACCATGAGAAATCCCAGTAAAGGTAAGGAATAAGTTTACAGTAGTAAAAGGAACTGTAGTTTATTGCATCGGGTGCACCTAAGTGAAAACTGCAGTGCACTGAAAGGAGAGGAAACATTTTTTTTTTCCTCTTTATGTGGCACTGATGTGTTTTAAAATGCATGGGCAAAGTTTGTAGTTTATTTCCTCCAAAGGGGCCAAGTCCTCCTGGCATTCTTATGAACAAGCTCATTAGAATAAAATCCATTATGCGCATAACTAATGACACAAATTTACAAATCTGTTGACAATTATGACCACATCCCTCATTGCATTTGCTTGTAGCTCACTGAAGTGACCAGGGGAAGGAGTTCAATCCAGAAGTTTTACAGCTCACGAGCTCCAAGTGCAGCCATGTGAGATTATTTCCCAACTGGATTACAAAGCTGTCATTAGGCAGGGCAGCTCGGGAGGACCAGGGCACGAGACCGTAAACTGTCCTCGGGAGACTTGAAGTCATTTTGAAGGCAGGACAAGATATTCCTGGCTGCAGAGATCACTTTTTCTTCCCCCCCTGTAGCTGGGAGGGGGGAAAACACATGCGCATGCACACAAACCAGGGCTGTTCCAAGTAGTGCCTGGCGTCCTCTGGAAATGAATAGAAATCAAATTGAGACGCTGGTGTCCTCAGAGTGTTAAATATTTCCAAGTTCTTGCCAGGCGGGTGTAATTTATTGAATGTAGGTTTTGTGAAATAGTGCTCCTGTCAGGGGGAGATTGGCACCAGAGAAATGAAGACGGCTAATTCTCAGGGGGTCCTCCCTGGCAAAAACCCTCTATTGAGTCCTCATGCTACTTGTGCTCATAACTGCCGAAAAACCAGGAGTGCCATCTGCAAACTGTGATTCATAAACACTCTGTCAGTCTGCCATCTACCCTGACATCATAAAATAACAAGAAGCAGCATTGTAATAAAGAGAGGAGGTTTGCAGTCGACCAATTAAATGCATCTAATTTATTTCTGTTACAGCTGAGGCTTTATTTATTAGTAAACAGCTGCATTTGTTACACTTTTTTTCCCTGATTTTTTTTTTTTTCTCTTTACTAGGAGTGTGCCAACTGGCACTTTTGATAATCCATTAATCCTAAATAATCATCTGGGTACTTCATGGTTGGTAGGAAAAAAAAACAAAACCCCAAACAACCATAGGAAAGAAGGTTATTAAAAGTTAAAATGTAACCTTGCAAGGAGGATGCAGAGCGCTTCCCTGCAATGGCTTTGCATGAGTTATAGGGAGCTTAAATTTGCAGGCCAAGTCCTACACTCAATTTACACCTGCGAGGAACTGTCCTGGCAGCCAGCTGAAAGGGCTATAAATCCCAGAGCAGGATCTGGCCCTGTGGTATTTTTTTTTAAGGACAGCATGTTTGTGGTACAAGAGGAGAGCTTTGCATGTTTGGTTTACTTGCCTCCTCCTTTCTCAGCGCTAACTTGATTCTCAGTAAAGCTAAAAATCTGCTAATTGGTTGTCAAAGTCTAATTAGCTGATATTACAAAAAAAAAAGAAAAAAAAGAAAAAAAAAAGGAAGATAAGTTTGCCTTTTATAATTGGAGCTGAACCCCCCCTGCTCCTTTCCCTCCCCTTGAACCCCCTGGTGTGTGTTAATTGAGCTCCAGGACTTTTCAGTGTATTTTAATGCTCTCTTCTTTTCAGTGCCCTGGAAAGCTTTGCAGTTAATGAGACAATAATATGTACAATCAAGTAAAAATGTAGTAAAAAAACCCAAAACCTAGGCGAAGTCGCATGGAATGGGGATGGTGTGAAGGGTGTGTGGAGAGAGGGAGCAGTTCATCAGCCTCCTTAAAGCAGCATCATACAGCCAATAATGTTCCGTAATTTTTAATTTACCTTCCTGGGCATTTCCTTCCCCTTACAAGGGGGAATGGGTTTTCTGTTCCAGGGTGTATTTCACCAGTTAAGGGAAGAAGGCTGTTCTCTGTGAGGGAGTCAAATGAATATTATGAGGATCCTCAAGAGGCCAAACCAGGGGAAACACTGGGCTCCACTGTATTGTAGTCTCTCTCTGCAGGTGTGTATATAGATATAAACACAAAATCCTCTCTGTAGCCAGAAGCCAAGCCCACCTTGAAGCCTATATGGGCTTTCACACCTCCATCCTCTCCTGTACCCTCCTTCCCATAGGACCCCAGTACCTGCCAGTGGTGAGTTAAACACCATGGAGTACGTCTGTCCCATACTCCTCCTCCCATGGCCACCTCTGGGGGAGCAGCACATGCCACACTGTGCCTTGTTTTGGTAGCTCAGTTTTAAAGCCTATGTCTTGTTTAATATTTTTAAAAAAAACAATGTAAAAAAGAAGTGTGCACAGGTGGGTGCTCTATATATGGGTGCTCTTTTTCGATATGTATAATAAAGTTGGGTTTACTCAGTCATGTTTTCTTCTTTCTCCTCCTCCCATATTCCTCCTCCACACCTGCTTTCAATCACTCCCCTCTGCCCTGCCTGTCATCCTAAACCACAAACCCACTAATGTTATATTTCAAGTCAAACTTTCAAGCCCACGACATTCGAGCAAGTGAATACAAAAATGCGAGTGGCTTCGGCAGCCCCGGCAGGCGGGGAGCCGGCACGGCCCCGAGGAGCGCGCGGGGGATGCTGCCGACCGCTCGAGCTGCCGAGGTGCAGCCGGCCGCGGGGTTTCACCCATCCTAGCACTTGGAGTTTGTTTTTCCATTTAAAGCTGAAAGTGTTTCTTGTTTTCTTGGTTGGTTTGTGGTTGGGTTTGTTTTTTTTTTTCTAGAATCTGAAAAAAAAAAAAAGAACATATTAAGGCCAAGTGTTGCTGCTAGATGAACAACTTCAGATGTACGTGTCTTCTTGTTGTACGTCACATACGTTTAGCGGTGCATCCCCTGACCACGATAGCTGTCAGGCTGAGAAGAAGAAACATATAGAAAAGTGGTGAATCAGGCTACCTAGAAGATCAGATATGTGTTTATTTATTCTTTTCATTATCAATATAAACCCAGAGACTTTTTAGGTAGGTTATTTTAAACAATAACCTGTTTCTTGGTAACCAAACCAGTTTATGTCTGACATCCCAGTTGAGCAGTGTACTCAGATCAGTGTGGCTTAATTCTGGGCTTGAAAGCTTCATCCTTGTGCTCGTAATTAGAGACATAAAAAGCCTGGTTTTTTCCTCTGGCATTAAGCAATGGGAGTGGGTAACCTGCTGCTCAAAAGAGTAATCAGGAAGGTCTTCGTGTCATGGGTTTGGGGACAATTTCCCATCATTGCATCTCTCTAATGAGATCTAGAACAGATCTAATGGGGTTAGAAGAAGTAAGGCACCAGTTCTTGAAAGGCTCTTGTTATTTCTAAGTTTGGCAGATTCCTGTTTACAGATATTATGAATGGGGCAATGCAGCATTGGTGGCAGAAAGCTTTTCTAAAAGGGACAACCTAGGTGACCATCTCTGTGCCCTCCTGAGCAACTAAAAAATGGGAGTATCAAAAGACTTCCAAGCTGCTATGGGAAACCCAGCCCTTTTTTCCACAAGGGCAAAAATGAAGTTGGGTTAACTGCACTTGCCTATTTTGCAGTTGCTTCCTTATTTTGTCTTATTTGTTTGGATTTCTTGTAATGAAAAGAACTAACACAAGCAATGCATCTACTGAATCAGCTTGGGCTTGACTGTGGGCTTCTGTAACCCTTGAGCAAAGCGTACAGAAGGCTGATGTCCTGTGTCCTTGGCTATTTCCTACAGTGCTGTCCCATCCTTGCCCTTTCCAGGTCCTCTCTCCTCCGCTCTCCACCTCAATCTCAGATCACTTTTGGAAACAGTCTGAAAAGGAGTCAGTGAGATCTCATACAAATTTATTCTCCTTTAAAGATGCAACCAAAAAGTAAGAAACACCCAAATTCTTCTCCAAAAGAGGATGAATGATTTGTCTGATGCCAAATGCTCCAAGACTCGTGAGTTTTAATACTGTTCTTTGTGCTGAGGAAGATGCTGCTCATTTTCCTTCTTGTTGATTTTTCTCAAACACAATTAAAATTTTTGTTATATGAAAGTGAGATAATTGTATTTATATTTTAAATGACTCGAATGTCTTTAGACTTATGTACCCAGATAACAGTCACTTCTTGAATGCATCATGTCCCATCATAGTTTTCATTTGCCATGCCAGTGGCATTAGAGGGGTTAATAACAAAGGTGAGCCATCAAATAGGGTGGAAAGCATGGAAATTGGTGCAGATTTTGTTGTGGAAATAAATTTTTAAACCCCCCCAAGCCTTGACAACCAGTATTGTCAGATGTTGCTGACAGCCTTCTCTATTTAATAGGAACCTGTTGTTTCTGAAAGTCAGTTGGCAACATAATAAGAAGGCGAGAAACAGAAAAAAGCTCCTGTGGAGTCTGGACTCGAAATGCCGCTGTTGTATATTGTCATCAGCAGGTTGACTGACAGCAGCGGAAGCTGATTGACGTTGTTCTCTTGCTTTTGCAACATCCTTGGATGAAAACTTGTCTTTACTTCTGCCTTGGGCAAGTCAACCCTTGCACTGCTGCCCTGAGTCAGGTATGTTTTTAAAATCAGGGTGGGTGATGATAGAAACAGATGAAGTGGATATGACGAGGTAAATCGTGGCTACTCCTCTTCTGTGAAGTCCAGTTGCTCAGTTTTCCAGCAGCCTCAATTTTCTGGGGCTACTCCTTTGTAAACGTGAAATTGCCCTGTCCCTCGGGTGATATGGTGGAGCTCTTCACAAATAAATCTAATGGAGCCAGAACCTCTGTTGCTGAGGTTACAGCATCACTATCGGCTTAAAACACAGTGATTGCGCTTAATGCTTAGTTCATTAACGCATTCTGTCCATTGGCTCGTTTGGATCTATTAACATAATTGTTCTTTCTAAACAACTGGGTCATTCTCTCTCCCCAAACAGAAAATCAAAGCTGGCTCCAGTATTTTGGACAAATCATGCAGCCAGAAAAATACATGTGCTCTGCTATAAACTCACCCAGGCTGTGATTAGATAAAAATGTTGTGATTCCACTTAGCATCGGCCTTGAAGTGAGACTCACCATGGGGTGTATTTGACAACAAATGAGATATCTCTGCAGCTTTTTCTGTTGTAAATGTCCTATCTGCCTCCAAAATCTAAAGTAAAAATATTCTCCCAAGCTATTTTGATAATTTTTTTCTCCTTCCACTGAACTGAAGGGCTGACTTTTATCCTCTCCCTCTGCTCTGGGATGTAATAAGGCATATTCCCCTTTTTAAATTCTCTCCTGTTGGTTTCCCCTTTTACTCATTTTGGTTTTTTAGGTGACATTGTTCTACTCGCCAAACCTGTAACTTTAACAGAGGGTGACAGGGTGACCTTGACGACAGATGTTCCTGTGGCAACAGATGGCACTAGCAAACCCGAGAAGCTGCTGTATGCCGTCTCCCTGCCACCTGTGCATGGTCAGATTGAGCACATCAATTATCCCGGCGTGCCCATTTCCAGTTACAGCCAGTTGGATGTGGTGGCCCAGAAGGTCTCCAACGTCCACGACAATAGCCATGGGGCCGGTAAGAAGTCACTCAGGTGAGAAGACCTCCCCTTTGCGCACTGACGTGCTGAAAAGCCCTCAGCCAGCAAAGGGTTAAGCTTGCCTTTCTTCCTCCCGGTACCACTTGGTGCAATAGTTAACGACTGATGTGGTTGTGGGGAAGAGGATGCTGCAAACAGTAACATGAGGTAGTTTTATCATCACGGCGATTACAAACTTTATTGACTGTAATAGTCAAGTTGTACGGCCAAAGGCAACAGGAGCATCGTGGGCTTAATGCTGGGGTGTACCCAGGTAAGCTTTTGTGACCAATTAGCACGTGAAATCAAATGATTTAGGTCTATATAAAGAGTTTACCACATCTCTCAAGGTTGCCAGCGGTGGAAAAGGAAAAGCAAAAATTCCCCATCTGTGACCGTTGTTGCTTTCTGGGCAGTTCATGAAGGGGAAAAAAAAAAAAAAATAATCGTAACATTGTCTGAAATGATCAGGAGAACTTAATCCAGATGGTGGTGTCATTTCTAAGAAAAAGCATATGTTGGCCATTATGATACTTAAATATAATGGTTTTACATTCCTCTAGTGGACACAAAAGGCACACAACAGAGTTGGCGGGGTTTTTTAATCTTCTGAATGGTGGCAGTGGTGGTGGAGTGGTGGGAGATTTTATCTTCCAAATGGTGCGTGTCCCAGAAGATATGGCAAATTCAATTGAGGAGAGCCTGCTGTAAAAGCTGTGCTCCTGTGGAATGTAAATTTGTGCCTTCCTCTAACTGGTAACAGTGGAGAGGCTTAATTTACTGCCCCCTTTGGATTATCATCATTTTATATATATTCTTCCAGCTTTTCCTTTAGTCTTTTTTTTTCTTTCTTTCTTTTTTTTTTTCGCCCTAACATGTTTTTCTTTCCGATTTGCTTTAAAAGTTATTTACGCTCCCTTTGCAGCAAAGTGGGCACTATAACTAATTTTATTCTTACCATGATTAACTATGAATAATTTCCTAAGAAATGAGTCAAATTAACAAGGGGAAGAAGGAATCAATAAATCACGAAAGCAGCCTCTTTCTAAGTGGGGTTAGAACCACCATTAAATAAATCACGGACTCTAAATGATGACCTGCTTGGATATGGATGGGGGGGAGAAATTTCCACTTAAATTGTGTTGAAAGGAAAAAATGTGGGCTAGCATCTGTGTCCGTCCCCCCCCATTGTGCAAGGAGAGGGGCACAGGAGAGGGAAGGAGTTTTGAGAAAGGACCCTGGGACAAGGCAGAGCAGGGAGATGTGGTTTCACTGCATTGGTTGCTACAGCCCAGCTGTGGGGAGGCAGCCAAGCAGGGTTCAGCAAAGCTCTGGCTTTTAGACATGGAAGCATAAATGTTGTTTAATGGAACCTCCTGCCTCCATCCCTGCTTTGCATGGGAGCTCAGGAATGCGGGAGCTGACCCAACCTCACTTGAAATACCTGAAATGTTTTCACTCTGCTTTGATTTTTAATTTTTCCTGTTGGCTTTCATAGGGTTAGTCACAATATAATCTACCTGGAGACAACTTCAGAATCAGGCCCACCATGCTTCTTAGCCAGTTTACATTATAGCCTTTTAATCTTGCATTAAGGATCATCTTTTGCCTGATGGCACACTGAGTGCACTGATGTTACCTAAGGCTAGATTTTCATCTTTCTTCTTCATTGAGACTTATAAATCTAAATTTTGCACAAGGAATGCCATCACTTTTGCATAAGACTGGCTCATCCATCTTTACACCAGTATGTAAAGACATCTTTAAATGGTAGAAACTCAGGCAGACATTCCTCCTCAAGTTTTTCATGGGAAAGAAGGGGTCAAAATGTTTATTCCTTAGTTAAAAGGGAAAAAAAAAATTAAGGAAGGGAGAAGCAATTCTGCTTGTAACCTCCCATTTGCAATTCTTTTTATGATCTTTTCTCCTCCCTGAACACATGTATGAAATGGCAACAGCTCCCTGCTCACTGGAATGGGTACCTATTACCTTATGGTATGGGCCAAAGATTGTCAGCTGGTTTAAATCAATACATCTCCCCTTGCTGAAATGATGCTGTAGTCATTTAATCTGTGGCTTATAAAGTTAGTCCATAAAGTTGCTGAGAAAGTCTCTTTCCTAATGTACTTTGTGGTCATGGGAGCTCATCTCTTTTTATGTGGGGACCGGGGAGTATCCAATTGATTCAAGGTGTCTCAGGACCTGTTTGTCCTCCCTCTCTTTTGCCCACCTGGCTGCTAGTGGGCAGGAGCTGGTGCAGGTCTTTTGGCAAAGCTATGCATGAGGTCAGAGGGCCACAAGACACAGCAGTCACTTCCTGCCCAGAACACCCCTAACCATCAGTAAGTGCAGGAGATGAAGGGCTCCCTCCAAAAATCAATGTCAACTAGTGAAGCCTCATGCCTTCATCCTCCAAGCTGGCACTGAACCAGGGGAAGCACACCGGCATTTTCACCCCGGTGTCCTCTGTGGTGGCTTCAGCGGGTGAATCATGCTTATCTAGTGCTTCTGCACTGGGTTTTATTCTTGGTCTCACTCTTTAATAATAAATACTGCCCAACAGAGCAGTGCTTATGAAGCAACCAAGAATGAGGCCTGTTTTTTTCTAAGCACTGTGTAAGTACAGCCGAGTATGTGTCCCCAGGGCAGATGGACATGGATGGGGAGGACTGGGCCCATGCAATGGCCACAGAACTCATCTCTGTTTCCTGCTGCTCGTGAGGGACTGAGAGATGGGGCACATGGATGATGGGCAGAGAGCAGAGAAGCAGCAGTGGGGCCAATGGAGGGTGAGCTGTAGGTCCAAGGAAGGGATTGCAAAGGGTAGAACTAGAGTGGATGTGCCAGTTGACCCCATAGGGTGCCATCTCTGCCTCCCTTCTCTTCATATTTCCTTCCAAAAAAAGTATTTATGAGCAGGTATGTGACTGCCTGGCTGTAGGATATCCATGGTCAGGTTGTCTCTGATGAATCTTGGCCTTGGCCACTCTCAGATATGAAGGAGATGTCCGTGGAAGGGAGGGTGTTGGAGGAAGCTGAGGGAGAGGGCACCCACTGCCTGCCTCCACCACGGGGATGCAGAGTGGGTCCAGCAGCTCTGCAGGGAAAGTTTGGGGTTGAGGGGGAGAGACAGATGACTTGTCTTGCAGGCACGAAGGAGTTAAAACACAGCGATTAAAAAAAAATCCTTAAAAAAAAAAACCCACACTCACACACACTCTCACAAAACCCTGCACCCTAAATTAATTTCTGCTGGTAATCTATATCGGGTTAAATAACGCCTCATTATTCTGCAACACAGCTGAGGCTTCTCAAAATGTTTATCTTGTTTTGTAACTGGTACCTTCTGGCATATTCCAGTGCCAACTCTCCTAGCTCTTGCTATATTTCATTCTCACTATTTTTGGAATGGAGCTGCTGGTTCCAGGTGATTTAATAAATTGCTTTTTTTTGTGTTCCTTTTAACTTACCCATCTGCTCAACACATGCGTAACTTGCAATCTGTCGGCAGTTTGCAGAAAGACAAACTGTCAGAGCTGCATGCATTTGACAACTTTGTTCCCAATTAGATTAGTGGTAATTTTAACAGATTTCAGGGCAATCGAAAAAAGGGATGACATGTTATTAAAGCATCAATTTTGACAGACCCAAGCACATACAATTTCAGTGTAAATTATTTTAAATGCTTTAATTAAAGCTATGAAAGATTTACCCTTTTAAGCGGTAAGTGATTGCAAGACAAATATAAAGGGAAAGTGGATAACAGAGTTTCCTAAATGGTTTATGCTGCGCATGGCAGTCCACAAGTCACCACCACCATAATCTATGACTGTAATGTTGGAGGCATAGTTAATTATTCATAGCCTCATCGCTGGAGCAGACGTGATTAAGAACATGAGGAGCATTCAGAGATCTAAGCAGTACCTATGAAAACCAGAGTTCAAGCCCCTTTTAGATCAGATGCTGTTAGGAAACAGTTCAGGGGTAACTCACATGGTGGATGGATGCTTTTATAAATACGCTTTCATTTTTGCCCCAGTTCTGCTCTGGTTTAAATGGCCAAAGCTCAGTGGTCAGGGTGATTGTAGATTTAGAGCAATTGGGGAATTTTCTATACTTGAAGACACTTTAGAGGCTGTACAAGCCTTGTAAAAAAAGAAAAGAAAAGAAAAACAGAAAAAATACAACATTTATTATTTAAACAGAATGCAGCACTCTAAATTTGTCACTCCAGGAGCACTCTGCCACATGTGTAGCCCATTTAACCATTTAAATGATTTTTGTGACTTATGGACCCCTTCCAGCAACCTTTGTTCAGGCAAAGCTGACCTTGGCTTCATGGTGAGAGGGCTGGGCTTGGCCCCTCCTACCCAGCCCTTGGCTCTCAGCTGGAGGACCCTCGGCCTCCCCACAGTCACACCTTCATTGCACGCTCAGACACTGGTCTGAATTGGAGCCCAAACCTTCCAGGATGATCGCTCCAAGAGTTTTGTTTATTTTTTGTGGGGCTGGCTGTGCAGTGCAAAGCTGTCTCATTTTCAGGTTGTTAAATGTGCATATTGCTTTAGTGTATAAACTATTGGTCCCACAGCCGTCACTGAAAGTTTATTTCCTTTTTAATTCAGGGACTGTAGGGCTTCCTGATGCTATTTAGAGTAAAAAGTGACAACCACACTTGTTCCCACCATTCCCTGTTTCTTAAAACCAAGCTTGCATCATCTGTTTGGGGTTTTTCTTCTTTCCTTTGGGGATTGTTATGACTCGGTACAGCTTTCTGAAAAACTTAAAAGACTTTCTTTGGAGGTTGCTCACCAAAATACAATGGAAGTGAGAGCGGTTGCTCCAGCAAGCGCTGCTGGAAGCTGGTCAGAGCCTGTGGTTTTGTGCCCCTTCCAGCTATTTGCTGCAATATTCAGTGATTTGGATCTGGCACAATGAATCTACCAAATAAGATGAAATCCTGATGGAAGTGCCTGACCACCTTTGGGACTGTTTTTCATCTGCCCACACATACTGCCAGTCTGTTCTCTGCTTTGCAGGTCTGTGAACCAAACTTTAAAGGTTTTTGCTGTTGGGACAGCTCCTAAATACTCTCAGATCCCTTCCTGTAGTGCTCTTCTCATCTGGTGTGAATCAGCGAGGCTCCATTTCATTCAATCAACCTACTCAGATGTGCACTGGTTTAAGATCCACCTTAACGTGTGTCAGTCGATGAGCACTGGCCTCTTAAAATGTCTCAGTTTGCCATGAAAAATCACCTTCCTTCTTAAAAAGTGAAGGAGAATGTGCATCAGAGATCAGAGTGTAAGAACAAGATTTTCCTGGTCAGCCCCCAAATCAATGATGTTAGAAGGCCAACAAAAGGCTGGGACCAGCATGATGGGTGATGGGCAGGCAGATAAACATGAGCAACTGGAGCAGATTTAGACCACCCATGCTCATAGATATCAAAATGCCTGTATGGTGAACAACAGCACAGGAATCCTGCCCAGAGTTCCTTCACCACCAAGTCCTGAATATTTTCTCCTCACCCTGGTATAGCCTTTTGTATATGAAGGAGACTGTTGTACATTGGGGCCAATTTAATAGGATGAAAATACTCCACTGGCACGAGGGAGGGGCTGGAAAAATCAAAAACTTTTAATTCATTGGCACGGAGTCAGTTATGCTTTTCTTGTCAACACACCAAGAAAGAAGCCAGTAGGACCTGTAATGCAGGTCAATCACTAACTGTCTACAGCAGTCTTCTGATGCACCACCAAGTAGTAGTGAACGACAAGAATATCACGTGAAGGTTAAGCCTTAGTGTGAAGAAGGTTGGAGAAAGCAATCTCTTGATTCTTGTGGTCTCCTTGCTCATTAGCACTTCTCCTTCTGAAAGAGTTCTAATCATTTTGGTTCAAAACACAATAGACTAGACATACTAGAGACCTCATCTCAGGACAGATTAGTCATGATGGGGGCTCAAAAAGCTTGAAGTCTGAAAATTCTTCCGATTTTTAGTAAGTTTATCTGAAGATTGTGGGCCCATTAGAGTTTCTGAGATCAAATCACTGGTGAAGGTGGTCCCCGTAAACTAAGCAGGGACCTAAAATAGCTTATTTAATCAAGTCACATACAAAGCAGAGCAAAAAAAAAACCCTGCTTGCATCCATAGTGAGCTTTGCTGCCTAATCTATTTTATAATGTTTTGCAATTAACAGGCCAATGTTCATCAGCTGATAAATAATTAACAGCTGTTGTTTCTAGGGCATGACGTAAAAGGCTTACATAGGACAAAAGCTAGCTTGAGTTGTTTGCCAAAATTCTGACCAAACTTACATTTACAGCTCACAAATCCAAGGTTCTCTGAAAATTTGTACTTCATGGTATCTCCAAGGGAGTCCTCTTTAGGAGTCTGGCAGACTTACTAGAAACATGTATTCACCTGCTCTTTTTGTCACCCAGGTATTGGAAATCTAAAATGAAATAACTAAAAATTGACTTGCTGCAAAATTTGGTTACAAATGGGAGATGAAGAAAACAGATTGTTTGGGAACACCCTTTGAATGCATCTTGCTGATGGTCTTGTCAGCTAGCAATGTTTTTATTTGCATGCTTCCATGTAATTTGAGTGAGGAAAGTGTCTGGATGAGCCATGAAAGCCAACAAGAGGAATACCTGTAACCACATTTGTGCTGTAGAGAGCTCAGTGGCTTCCTCCAGAGCTTTTCTGGTGTATTTGTTTTTATACTGCATATTCATCAAGCAATTAAAAGCACTCTTGGCTGAGCGAGGGGGATGACTCCTGTTTACAGCACACACAATCATGTATGATTAAGCAAGTTCATACCGTGCTCATGCAAAAGTTCAGTCTCCCACATAGGCAAGCTTTACTCCTGTTGTAAAGGCTTCTACTGCACCAGAGAAGCATGTTTCTTGACCATGGTTTTCTCCAATAGTTTCACAGAGTTTTTCAGATATCCTTTAGTTAAAGGAACATCAGAAAGAAAAGGGTCAAAAACTTAAACAAGTCTCCAAATTAAAATTGTGAAGCTATTGAAGACAGTTGAGGATAGATGTGATGTATTTGTGGCAGCGAGTGTCACTGAAGAGGTTTTCTGTAACATTTTGTACTATTTGGAGTTTCCTAAGTGTTGCAGGCTTCATGCCCAGGTATATCGGTTTGCTGTAATTCAGCCAAGTGACCAAGGTGTGAAAAACTAAGGCCAGGTCAGTATCTGCCAGGATGGGATGCAGTCTCCAAGCCAACTGGGGATGGTTGGAAGTGATAATTGCTGCTATGAGAGAGCTGAATGTACTTGTGGCTTCTTCGCCTATTTTTTAAATAGGAGCTCAATTCTGAATGTGTGCTTTAACCACAAACTTTTCCAAATTCTCTCCTCTGTGTACTGACATCTCACTTGGGTTCAACTTCACCTGCCTGTTGTGTATCTGTCATGTTATCCTGACTCAGCACTGGGACCTCATGCTGGCATTGGCATGATTGTGTACAGTGAAAAAATGAAGATGTTTGTTTTCTGTGCCTTTCCAGCACTTACCTTCAGTTGTATATAAATATTGAAAGAGCAGGAGATATGCCTTGGCTGATTTGTTACCCCGGAGTAAAGATACAGGCTCAGACTTTCACTCTGGATTCATGTTGCTTCTTGCAGGTGAGATGGCAGTGCTCAGTGTAAGTGGCAGAGTATAAATACAGAGAGACCTGGAAGGATGAGAGTGGATTGTCTTCCTCTCCATTGATGGGAGGAGACCTTGGGTTGTTGGCAGCAGAGCCCCTTCAGCTCTGGGTCTGGTGTGAGTCCAGTTTGTTCTAGGTTAGACCATGGGTCACAGTGAAGTGAGCATTCAGCTTCCCAATTAGAGCAGTCTAAATATCCTTGTCAGACATCAGGGGTTCGTGGTGGGCATTAGTTTACTAATGTATGTAGAAGGGACTTCTTTAGCAATGGTTGTTTGAAGGAGCAAAGAAACATTCCTGTGCTGTATTACACCAGGACTGCTTGGTGCAAGAGGAGCACCCGTTGTTTGTGACTCTTCCTCCAAACCACGGTGCTAATCAGGATCCTTGGTGGCTCCTGTTGACCGCTTGTCTCTTATAAAGCTCTGGAGTGGTCACTGATGTGATGTGATCACAACCTGTGTTACCAGTGGTTGCAGTGCCCTCAAAATTATTAGGAAGGCTGAACATGTGGTCAAGAGTGGCTTAGATCAGAAATTACCTGAGGTCCTTGGCCAGGGATGGCCTGTGTATGAACACAAAATCTGTAAGATTTTTGTCTCTCATTTTATTTTGGTAGCAACTTAGCTTTTATTCTTTTTGCCCCTTTATCTTTCAGACTTCCCTGAATCCAAATTGTGCATCATCCTGCAAGAGCAGAGCTTTGCCTTTTAGAGAGGACAGATTTTAAAACCAGGGTAGCTCTCTCCTCCCCGGTGGGATGTGTACAAGTCTATTGGAGATGGGGTCCCTCAGCCCTCCCCAGATATTCATAAGCCTCCTGGTACGTATGTGAGCCTTCCACCTCACCCACTGAAGGAAACCCTGTGCCTTTAAATGCCCTCCCTGTGTCGGGTGCACACTTTTCTGCTTATTCTGAGCTGACAGGTTTAACATGTCGCCTGCCTGGTCACCGGAGAGAGGCACCTCTGGCAAAAGTTCAGAAGTCAGTGTTTTGGAAAGATTGGTTTGACCAGCTCTCAAGCGAGAGCAAATCCCAGACCAAAGGCAGTCAAATCTTCAACGACATTTAACTGCTGTGGTGCTGTAGCCTGCTGACATCCTTTTAACCTGGAGAGGAGTATTTGCTGCATTTAAACCTTCAAGTTTTATTTATTGTTTCTTTTCTGCTTTGTTGGCAGGGCGTACATGGGGTGAAGACAGGTTGTTTTGACTTAATTAATTAATTAGCTTGCATATGGTTCTGGCCCAAGACTATGGGACAGACTAGCAATTTTGGATGTTGCCTTAGTACCTAGACTTCTGTAATATATAGCATTGCAGTGAGGACATATATATTACCTTATTGTCACTTCAGGACTCGTTATTGAAGGGGTCTCAAGATTTACTGCATCTTGCTTTGTAAAATTGCCAGTTTGCAAACTTTTTCTCTTCCTTTGGTATTTACATTGAAGGGTAACAACTTCTTAACAAACAAACAAGAGCATGCAAACAGTTAATAGCAAGTGGTGCCAAAATTACATATTTCTTAAACTCGTGGCCTACTTTACTAATCAGTTGTCATAAGATGTCAGATGGGGACCCATCACTGAAGAATTGCAGAATGCAGCCAGTGAAGCAACTAATTAGTTGGACAGTGGTATGGAGGTGTATGTCCCCAAGGAGCTGAAATGATCAGAGCAGGTGAAGAAAGTTTGGACAGATCACAGTCTCTGTAGTATAAAACCCAACACTTGGCTAAATCACAGCAGTGCTGAGGGTGAGGGCTCGACGGGTCCTCCATCAGGGACCGTGCTCAGCAAGGGACTGAGTACCTCTGTTTCCAGAAAGAAAGGCGAGTCAGCTGAACGCTTGAAGGAACACAACCTGAGATGTGCAGGAATTAGAATAGTTGAGCAGTTTCTGGATTTCATCTGGGAGAGCTGTAGCTGGCTGGCTTGCTCATCGATGGTGTGCGACTCGCTCCCAAAGCCTTTGCTCCCCCAACCCTGCAAGAGTCCGTGTTGGTTGTTCCCTGCAGGACCAGACATACTGACCATCACAGGTAGGTGATGGTCATTGAGCCAGCAGAGCAGCACATCCACTGGATCCTGCTGCAGCTGGGGACAAAAGGCAGCAGTAAGGGACACTCAGATCTCTGGAACAAATGTAAGAACCTCTGTTGTGAGCTAAAAGATGTATAAGACTAAAGGTTATAAACCTCTATAAGCCCCTTTAACACAATTTAAGATGTTTTAAGAGTGCTGCAACACTGTCTGCTCTCTTCCCTTCATCCCACCCCTATACAGGTGTATTCCTGCTGCACTCAGAGTTTTGTCTCCCTATACAAATTCCACAGGTGAAGGAGAAAAACAAAATCCTCTCCAAAACTCCTCCAAAGGAAGAGCCCTGGTACCCTGAAAGACCTGAGAGGGTCAGCATGGGGTGTCAGGAACACCTTCACATCAGCGAGTCACTCACTTTCACAGCACAAAAGAGGATTTCATCCTCAATATCTTCCCTCTGGGTAGTTAGAAAACTCAAAACTAGATAATTTGACTTGGGAATTTTAGCACAAGAAATCCTCAGTAGAAAATCTTTTCAGTGCTTTGATTTTTAAAATGTTATTGCACACTGTAGGAGAAGTTGCACAAGATGATAAGAGCTTTTGTAGGAAGTATTAATAAGTAACATTAAGCTGTATTGTTGTACAAGCTAAGGATAGCTATGTCACAGGAATTATCAGGAGATGCATTTCCAGACCTGGAGGTCACTTTTAGAGCCTTGCTCTTGTAACTGCTTAATTCAGTGCAGTGGACAACTTCCACCACATGAGACAATTCAGCATTCCGGCCGGATCAGCAGTTTCAGACATGCCCTACCCAGGAAGGGTCTGACAGAGGAGAATGGTCTTCCTGCAATTGTGTGGCCAAGGCTGGCAGATAGGTCTGGAGGACACCTTCAATAGGTAGTGTGCACCACGTACCCTGGCAGAAACGCACTCAGCAAACCCACGCAAATGCTGTCTGGAGGTGTAGAAGGGCACCAGTTCTTTTCATCCTGTTGAATTCAGGCAAGGTACTTGCTCAAGGGACAGATTCTTGGTTCCAAAAAAGCTACTTCAACCTTTGAGCTGCCAAATTCCTTCCCCTATTACCTCCCATCTTTCTTTCCAGTATAGCACAGCTACTCTGAGTCATTGTTTATCTAATTTAATTAACATTTACCAGTGCCTGCAACCTAAAACACTGTCTTAAAACATTTGCTTGAAAAGCCTCCTTGTCCCAGAGCTGTCATTTTTTAGCATGATGGATAATGGATAGAAATAATTATCCTGAACAAGGTTAGACAGCTTAAATGATTTGAGTTTCAAAGAATTAGTAAGCTTAGCTAAACATCTTATTTTTCAAGATGCATTAATAACAAAAACACAGCAATGGCCATAATGGGTTGTAAAATCTGTACTCTGCTAAAAAGTACGCAGTCTCTCACAGGTAGCAGTGTCTACAATTCCTTCACCTAGGGAGATGAAAATCAGCACATCACCTGATACACCATCAATCCCTGTACTGAGAGGACTTCAGGTAACTTTGAAGCCCAGGTAAGATGCTTCCAGGGCTGTGAGTGCTGGTGTCCAGTTCACCTGGTCCAAGTGGGAGGGCAGTGTGTCCACGGAAAGCTGCAGCCACGGTGACTGTAACAGCCCTGGAAAAGGCCAGAAGAAATCAGAAAGCAGAGACTTGATGCAAACAGAGTGAGCTTTTTCAGGTTTGCAAAGGTATAACAGAAGGCAGAATTGGGCTCAGTGCCTCTGCATTATTTCCCTATTTTTTATTTCCCTAATTTGGAGAGAAATAGAAGTTTTGAATTAATCATTGACCTTTAGCTTTGAAGGAAAAAAGAACTTCGGTGTGAAATTGCCAAAAAATGAGAGTAACAATTTGTAATTGCTTCATTTCTCTCCTAGAAACCCAGGTGCAGCCAGGCCTCTGCGGTGCTTTGCACTGTGCAGAAGTGTGCTATCCTCCAGGGAGTCTCAATCCAAGGCAGACAAAGAAAACACAGAGGAAAACAGGCACCTGGTGCAGAAGTGCCAAGCCACATGCAATGGGACACGGGAGGTGCCCCCTTCATGCCGTGGGCATTGCACTGTGACACCTTTCAAATAATAAACCTCCTCTGCCCAGCGAGATGCACACACCTGGTGTTCCCTTTGGTGAAGAGTAGGGGGTCACATCCTGCTGCCCACTGGCCATGGTAAGTGCTCTCAAGAACTGTCCAGCATCCTGCATGGACCCAGCCCTAGGAACAGAGTCTGGGTTATAAGCTCATAGAGTCTTAATTGTTAAGTGCATCAATATAATGGAGATTTCCAATTAAGCTACATTTTTTTAATTTTTTTTTTAATTCTTGTTCACCAAGTTTTATATTTCTGGGGCCTTTACGCAAATGAAATAAAAATCATCATCCAAAAGTCCCTTTTCACCTCTGAAAGGAAAGGAAAATTTTCTTTATAAAGATGGAGAATTTGCAGACCCACTTGGTAAAATCCAAAAGTTCCACTTCGACCCTCACTTTTTATGCTTTTAAATTTGTTTTTTAAAGATATCTGCATTGGTATAGAACGGTTTAAAATTCCTCTGGCAAAGTGCAGTTTTATTGCTCCAGAACTAGCATAAAGCTGAATGGGTGGCTGTATTTCAAGCGAGGAGCTCTGGGAAAGTGCAGCTTGCAAATGGCAGTAGAGCCCAGAAATTGAACTCTAGCCTTTCTATTCAGTGCTCTTTTTATTATTAAGTCACAGAATAAGTAAAATGTTACAGGGACACTTTAAATCTACACTTGTTTGTACAGTATCTGAAGAATATGTGATGGGGAAAGGAAATGAAAAATGTGGGAATGATGAAAATAAGGAAAAGGTTGGATGTTGAAGAATCAAGTATGGTAAATTATAGGATACAGTTAAATCTTTAATTCTAACCTGAAATAGAAGAACATGGCTTTGGTGCACTCATGGCTGTGGGGTGTCCTTAGGTTAGGTTCTCTCTTCTTGGTGGCTCAGAGGATGGGACATCTCTATGGCATGGCAGGAGGCAGCAATGGCCAGAGGCTGCCTCAGATGTAGAAAAATATGTTATTTAAATATCTGATGATCCCTTTTTGTTTTGATTTGTTTTTTTCAGACTTAAAATAAAAGAGTCCAGAACTGCATTGCACAAAACCTTTTATCATGCTCTTGAAAATGCTGGCACAGGTGGCAAAGACAAGTGAGAGTGTGGAGCCATCACTGACACCAGCCTCAAGGGAGACTATGAAAGAGGTTTGGGTGGAGGATGCTTGCAGGCTGCCTTTAAATGTCTGGTTGATGCACCTAATTTAGGCTAATGAGTCTTGCTTTGTGTTTAAGGGCCAGGAAGTTTAAGCTAGAGCTTAAGGTTCACCTGCAGGGTTGCAGTTTAGTGCAGGTGGATCCTGGTGCTGCAATGATTTTATTCCATTTCATTATGACTCTTGCAGCCCTCATTTTAAAAGGACACATACTGAATACGGCTTGGAGGAGACATCTGTACATCCTCTGCCCCTGCCTGAGAGCTGTGCCAGGAGAGGGCTCTTCTCCACAGACATTCCCGAGGCTGCAGGTGCCTGGGGAGCCTCCTCTATGATGCTTCCCATTACCAACACCAGGTGCAGCCATGGAGGAACCAGATGCCAGAAAGCTGCTCCTGTGCTGGGATGAGACCGTGTTGCCTGTGCCTTCCATCATAAGCCAGTGCAGGTGACCCACCACCAGCATTAATCCATTATTTCCTATTACGATACAGCCTTGCTGCATGTTTTGGGTAAGTGGCCATATCCAGACAGGTGCTAGCATCTCCCAGTGTGGAGAAAGCAGGAAGAGGCAGGGGAACACAGCCACTTTTCCAGGCAAGGACGATGGACAACCATCCCTAAGATTGACACCATGGAGGCTGTAATTTTAAGAAGCAGCCTGCAATTTTGGAGTCCTTAGTTGTGCTTTTATAACCCAGGAGAGGAGACACGATGCAAATGCTGCTCCTATTCCTATGCCTTTGAGTGGAGTGGAAGAGAAACCTCCCGAAGAAAAACTGTTTCTGTGCTCTGGGCTGACTGGGGCAATGGACTTATGTTTCTAACCAGTGCCAGACTGGTTCTCTGGGGACAGGCCTGGCTCCAGTGTTCTTATACTCCCCTGCCTCTTTATCCTGGCCTATGGCAAAGAGAAGCCTTCATGGAGGCAGCTGTTTATCTACCAGAAAAGTGAGTCAGTTGAGAGGGACTTGGATGGGGCACCAAATCTGCCAGTAGCCAGTCAGGCAGTGGTTTGATGTATGTGATTAAAAAATGACAAGGAAAGTTACTGAGGCTGGGGTCTACGATGTGAGTGTGCAATGGATAAAATCCTGATACTTCAAAGGTAATGCCAAAGGAATTATTGTCAGTGGACTCTTGCTCCAGCTCTTGTGGCACCCAGGAACATTGCAGCTGTGCGGTCAGACAGCGGCTGGAGAGGAGCAGCAATAAGAAAACCACATCCAAGGGTTGGGGAAAGCAAGGTGTACACAAGACCCGCGGGTGGCAGAGGTACTTATCCACAAAGCAAGAGGAGAGCCAGCTCTGCCTTTCTGCCAACACCAGAAGCCACGGGAAAGAGACTGTAACGCATGATGGGTACCTGCTCCTCGGGTTTTCCTTTCAGTAGCGCAGCTGAGTTTGGGATGCAGCTGTGGATGCAATTTGTTTCTCATGCCTGTGGATGTGTACGAGGCAGAGCACTCATTATTGTGGAGCCACAGCCCACAGATGAATAACACGGTTGGGTGCCAATGTTAGCGTTGGCCCTGCGTAACCATCCTGTTGGTAACCTGCGTTACTTGTTCATGGCAAAACCAACAGGTTGGTTTTCCTTAGCAACTGCTTTGGAATTACAGAGTGAATCCAACAAAAACAGTAGTAAAGTATAATTATGTTGTTACTTTTTGTACAGTTACCAGGTCATTCTTGGAGAGATATATATAGATATTTAACATGCTGCCTCTGTGTGCTGGATGGCTGGGAGCAGCTGAGATTTGGAGAATGAAGTTTCCTCCGTTGCTGGTGTTTTAGAAGGTGTAGCAGCCTCAGCTCACCCTTCTTGGTTGGGAGGCAGTGTTGCTTTCTCCCCTGCCTTTTGGTCATGGTGCTCTGTCTAGTTCTTGGAACACACTGGTGACCTCCTCCCATCTGATGGCATCTTCGCTTCTTGCCTGCCCTACTTCCATGTGGCTGAAACGTTTCTGGTTGTCCTGTAGGGATTTTAGCCAAATGCTGTGGCAGAAAGTGCTCTTAACACAACAGGCAGCACTGAGGAAGGTGGTAGGACAGGAAACTGCTAACACAGCAGTATTTTTTAAATACAAAATGCAGAATGGACGCAGTGGATCTTCTTTAGTCATGTGCTGACTCTTCTGCATTGTGTGTGATGTGTAGAGCAAATTGCTCCAGGGTTTTTTGGTTTTTTTTTTTTTGAGGGAAAAGGAAATTTCTCTGCAAACTTAAATTTTCCACATGAAAATCTCATGTTTGCTACTTGAAAAAACTCATGGCAGCAATCAAAATACAGTGTGGTGTTCCAGGCTGGTTTGGGATCCCACCAATGTCCAGCAGCCTCAGCTGGATGCCCTGATCTGAGAACATCATGGTGCCCCACCAAACATATAGTTGTGACTTGACTTTTCTTCTGTTATAATTAAAAAAAAAGAAGACAGTATTTCAGCATTTAGCCGAAAGCAAATGTCAGTTAATGTTCTTTATGTCTATTAAATAGGAAGTGAGTAAATAAGAATGAAAATGTGAAAAATGCTCTTTAATACACTGGGATTTTGTTGATACTAACATAGATCTTTGCCCCAAAATTTGAAATTCAAGCCACCAGACAACTTATGCAATATTTAGAAAATGTGCCATTGTCTGCTAATTCCAGTGGAAAGTGTTTAGGAATTTGCAGAGCGGTCTCTGTGGTGAGTTTAGACATGGGGATTCACTCAAGCATCTGCTTACGTCCTGTTGATGCTGTAGGACCTAAAGCCCATTCCTAGATGGCAGTTCTTTTCCAGGTGAGGAGTCAGGTTGGAAAAGTGCTTCCCTGTTGGGTCTGTTTCGAGCCTTTCTCACCACTCATCCTTCAGTGGGATGGATGTCAGGGGGAGGGAGTTGTTTCCCCAGACATCCCCAGTTCCCTGCAGCTGGATCCAGTCTTGGCTGTGAGTTGAGCACAGCCCTCACAGTTTAGGAGGTGATTCCTGTAAACCCAGGACAAGACTAATTTCAGGCTATTAGAGTCTGGGCTCTCAAAGCCTTCGCTCCTCCCTTCTGCTCTCTGCTCAAACCCTGGCAGGTGGGTTTGTGGCTGCCTAATGTGTGTTTAATCCCTGTGCCAATCTGGAGTATCGCTGAATCCTGCAGCACTGCTCCACCGTTTGACCAGGGTATGTTGGGTAGGACACTTGCCACCATCTCTCTGCAATGTTTTCAGTGATTTTCAAAAGACAGTTGACTTTTCCTAAATTTAAAATGTATTTCTATGGAAACTGTGAGTCTAGAAGAATGATTTGAAAAAGTTTAATACCTAATGGCACTCAAGATAATGGCGACAGACCTGCAATGGTGCCTGGGATACCCCATCATCCAAATCCAGCTGAGCTGCAGGTGTAGGCAGCTGGAATGGAGGATCTATCCAGCACTCACCACTCAGCCTGTATGCCCCATGCACCCCTTGGCACAGCACTTTGCAGCCTGTTGTGCTCCCTGGGAACACGGGCAGTCATGGACGCCGGTGCTGGGAAGCAACTTGGGCAAACTGGGACCAAGGAATTGAAATGGGATGTGATAAAAACACGCAGAGAAGTAAAGCCTGCGCAAGCTGGCTTGGTGCAAACTGCAGCGTGCCCTTGTCTGGGTGCAGAGGTCAGTGGTGGTGCAGCACTTCCCCAGCAGTGCCTGCATGGAGGCTATTTCCGACTCCCATAAAAATCTTTATGTCTCTGTGATCAGGATTCAGTGATGCAAATTTGCTGTGTCAAAGGAAGATGCCGCTGTAAATGAATTAGTACAAGAAGAACTTCTTATTTAAGAAGTGCTGACTCTGCACTCTCCCCTCTGCCCTCTCTTTTAAATTGAAGTCTGGGTTTGTTGCTTGCTATGATCTATATTTAGATACTTGTAAATGAAGTTTTGCAGTCACGTGGCTGCATTCTCGTACGGCTTCATGAAGCTGTTTTTTCACATTACAGAGATTTATACGTTTGTGTTTACATATTGCAGGTGTTTCCATAAAAGCTTGGGGTAGCCACATTAAGGATGATGGCCTGAAAGAAAACCAAGAAGTGTTTAACATTATACTGAACACTCCTGAAAACATTGTCCTAGGGCAAAAGAGTGGTCACTGCAGAAACGAGGGACATGCAGACAGGTAAGATTGCTGGATGTAGGCTTTTTAGGAGCACCTCCTCCACACAGAGGGTCAAGTCATACAAGGGGACAGCATCCCTTTCAGGATTATCTCCTGTGATGCTCTCAGTAAGCTGCTGAGCCCCTAGCTGAATATTTCAAAATGTCAGAGAGTGCTGCAGTGCTGAGCTCATGCTATGTAAATGATAGCCTGAGGAATTATGTGCTGTACACACTACACACAAATCCTGTCCCAACCAGCCCTGGAAGAGGAGATAGCATTCTTGACGGTGTGTCCTCTGCTCCAGGAATCTTGCCAGGAGGACACACCATAATTCATGCTCTGCTGATGCTTTATAAAAGTTGCAGGCTGTACCTTGGCTGCTGTGCTGCTGACCCCAGCATCCATGTCTCTCACTGGCCTCTCCAAGCCTGGTGGCTGACTGTGTCCTCCTATGCCTATCCTGGGCAGGCTAATGTGGCCACTACCCTCTGACTGGCACAGACAGTGCAGGCAGGCAGTCCTGCCTTGCCTGGGCTCAGCACAGCATTACATAAAAGGTCAGGGCTCTCCCTGTTTTCAGGATACACCCAGAGCTGAATTGACCACAGCTTTGCCCTCCTGATTGCAGGAGCCTACAGCTTGACACAGAAAACAAGGTGGTAATTCATAGGGCTTCTCCTTAGCTGAAGAAACCCTCCATTCTCTGCTGATTATAGAATCATAAAATCATTTTGGTTGGAAGAGACCTTTGAGATCATTAAGTCCAACCACTAACCCAGCACTGCCAGGCCATTACTAACCCATGTCCCTCAGCACCACATCTAACTGGCTTTTAAACCCCTCCAGGGCTGGGGACTCCACCACTGCCCTGGGCAGCCTGATCCAGGCCTTGACAGTCCTTTAAGGGAAGAAATATTCCTAATATCCAATGTAAACCTCCCCTGGTGCAACTGGAGGTCACTTCCTCTTGTGCTCTTGCTTGTTCCTTGGGAGAAGAGACCCACTCCCACCTGGCTCCAGCTTCCTTTCAGAGAATTGTTGAGGTACCAGAACTGAAGGATTGCCAGCAGTTAATTTAACCCGATTCAGGACTCACCATAAAGCTGTAATGTCACAGCTTCCACGAGGCTGGGGAACAAGAGGTTTCCGAGAGGGAATGGGCAGGCTGACAGTATGGGATGACCAGGGACTTTCACAGTAAGCTAAAACATATCTGATGCATTCAGGGGCAACGTCAGAATTTTAGGGCAGTATGGCAAGAAAGAGTTTGGTGTTGGGGGACGAGCATTTTCTCCCACTCACCACCCCTTTTTCTGTGGTGTTTGCTAAGCACGGCCGCAGGACCCCAGTGCAAACCCCATCCTCCAGACAGGGAAGAAGGGTGGTCGGGGGGGTAAGCAGGGCCGAGAGCAGCCGGGCGGGTGGGTGCTCAGACCAGCACATCCAGCTCAGCATTTTTTATTTTTTTTTTGGAGGCTTCTGTCTTTTGGGAGGCTTGTTGGGGAACTAAACATCTCCCATCTCCTGCTGCCGCAAGCCCGGCTGGGTGCTGGCCCAAATGTGGGTCAAGAGTGACACCCTGTGGACAAGTTACTCTTTTTCCAAACTTCTCCAGGATTTTTCTCCTGCTAGCTTCTCTTTTTTTGCCCCTGGTTTTATCTCCCCCCCAGCCCCCCCCCCCCCCCCCCCTTTCCCTCCCGCCCCCCCCCCCA